>VZQC01013903.1:1085404-1114574 GCA_009823505.1 Rhizomys pruinosus | reverse complement strand
AGGCCAATCAAACCAAAGACAGCAGGACCAAACGATCAGCAATCAGCTCGCCAAGGCACCCAGTTCCTACCTGTCTTCCCCTCTTCCTGCCGCTGGGCTCAAGAGATCTCAAATCTCAAGAGTCACACAAGCGTGCCTTTAATACCGGCTGGGAGGATAACTCCGCCCCCACAGCCACTAGATCTCATCAAGCCAAAGACCACACCTTTAATCCCAGCTGGGGGGATAACTCCAACCTCACAGCCACAAAGGCCAATCAAACCAAAGACAGAAGGACCAAACGATCAGCAATCAGCTCGCCAAGGCACCCAGTTCCTACCTGTCTTCCCCTCTTCCTGCCGCTGGGCTCAGGAGATCTCCAATAAACTTTTTTTTTGTCATTTTGGGTCTCCATTTTAGCCACAGCTGTCCTGGAACTCACTATGTAGACCAGGCTGGCCTTGAAATCACAGAGGTCTGCCTGCCCCTGCCTCCCAAATGATGGGAGCAACAAGAAACTGTTAATTATAATAAATGTAAGGGGCCAGAGAGATGGCTTCATGGTTAAGAGCACTGACTACTCTCGTTGGAAGACTGGGGTTCAAACCTTAGCATCCACATGGTGGCTAGCAACCATCTGTAACTCTAGTTCCAGGGGATCAAACACTCTCTTCTAGCCTCTGTGAGCACTGCACAACATGGGTTTACTTACACACATTCAGGCATAATACCTATACACATAAATAAAAAGTAAAAAAGAAATTACTAAAAACTCCTACCCTGTTACTACTTTAAGAAACTTTTTTTAAATTAAAATAGTACTCAAAGGGCTGTACTGGTAAATAGATGAGTTGGTAAAGTGCTTGCCTTGCAAGTGTAAGAACCTAAGTTCAATCCCTAGCACCCATGTAACAACTTGGGAGTGGTACTGAATGTTTGTAATTCAAGAGTTGAGGAGCTAGAAGCAGGCAGATCACGGTGCCTCACTGGTCAGTCAGCTTTGCCTAACTGGTAAGGCTCTAGTTCCCAGTAAGAGATCCTGTCTCAAAAAATAAGACACAATACCCCAATGGTGACTCTAGTTTCCACATGCCCACACATGTACCCATACACACATCAACACACATGCACATTTAACGGGATTCATATAGAGCAAATATCTTTAAGAATATATACATAGATTTAAATCAAAACTGCTAAGGACAATATAAACTTAGTAAAAATAATTGTGACAGAAACTGTGGAGGACATAACAAAAGAACACCTAAATATTATAAAAAGGCTCACTGGCTAAAGATAGAAAAGTTTAAAAATCAAATCACGGGCTGAAGAGATGGCTCAGTAGGTAAGAACATTTGCTGTTCTTCCAGGAGACCCAAGTTCAGTTCTTAGCACCCTTATTTGGTGGCTCACAACTGCTTCTAACCACAGTTACAGAAGAGCTGACACCCATTTCTGGCCTCTGTGGGCATCCACACACATGTGGCATAGACATATAAGTAAAAAATAAAAATAAATCTTAAAAGACCTTTTTATTGTGAATCAGATGTGTAACTGATAAAAATACAGTGGCTTTACACAAGGCTGAGAGTTCAAATGTCACTTAAAAAAATACACTTGATCTTGGACTTTCCAGTTTTCAGAACTATAAACACTACTATTGAATATTAAAAGTAGAACAAAATCATTGAGTAACACTGGAAATAACTATGGTACAATTCTTTAACCTAAAAAATTAAATATATATTCTACTTTTCTTGTCTGAATTACACTTTATGATAACCAAATATCCCTAGTTAAATGAGGAATTCTTCCTTACAGGATTCATAATAAATGCAGAAAGTTAGAAATTTTAATTGGACCACATAAATTCCGTTATCATTCATTAGTAAATGAAACAACTTTATGAAGAGCTGATCTTTATAAAGGATGAATTGTAAGGAGCCGCAGGCTTTAGCTTGCTTACGCTGAGCTTGCTTACAAGGAAGTTGACTCTGTGAATTGTCACCTCGAGCCTTTCCCAAGAGCTGGGTGCAGATGTGCAGTAAAAGCCATCAGCCTTTCCCAAGAGCTGGGTGCGGACGTGCAGCAAAAGCCACCAGATACTCCAGCCCGATGTCTCAACTCAGTGATCTTGCAAAAACAGACCCTCCTCTGACGCCAGACCCTGTTTCACCCACCCCCTCCCTATTTCTTGCTTTCTGCAAGATATATATACAACGGCTTGTGCTCAATAAATTTGGACCTTGACAAAAACTCGCAGGGTCTCCTTTTCTGTCTCTCCCATCTTCACAGGTCTGGGGTCTCCTTCGGGTACCTGCGATTACTGCCTCCGTAGACAGGGGACAATGAATCAGCCTCTTAGCTCCTGAATCCCCTGATCAATTTTGGTGAGAATCGTTAAAAATCAGGGCCAGACACAATTTAACATGAAGGCAGGCATACCACCTGAGGTATACTTAGCAAAACAACTGAAAATAAACCTAAGGAACAAAACCTAACTTCCATCTTCTTGAGAACTACAAGGCTAAGTTATCATATGAAAACAAACAGAAAACCTTATGTTTGATAACTTACAATGTAACCAATTTGGTCCCTGTAAGTCAAATGTGGAATTCAATACACATACACACACACATACATACACACACACACACACACACACACACGCCCTAAAACTTCAATGAATGACAATAATCACAGTGAAGTCAACTTCTCCATTACTGAAATATTAAAGAAACTTCTTACAAAAATAGAAACAGGTTTGGAGAAATGATTCAGCAGTTAAGAGCACTGAATGCTCTTGTAGACAGGTTCAGTTCCCAGCACCCACCTTCCAGCTAACAACCATCAGTAACTCCAGTTCTAGAGGATCTAACACCTTCCACAGGCACTGCATGACAGGGGGCCACTTACATCCATGCAGGAAATACCCTCATAACACATAAGATAAAATAAAAAATTTTTTAAAATAGAAATGACAGCTGGGTGTGGTGGCACACGTCTTTAATCCCAGCACTCGAGAGGCAGAGGCAGGTGGATCTCTGTGAGTTCAAAGGCCAGCCTGGTCTACATAGTGAGTTCCAGGCCAGCTAGGGCTACAGGGAGACCCTGTCTCAAAAAAAAAAAAATTATTTTTCAGAAAAATTAAGACATAGGTCCTAAATTTATCTAGAAGAACCAGGAGCAACCAAATTTGTTCTACAAAAAAAATTGGGCAAAAATAATTTTTCCTACCAAAGTTGTATTCTTGTCAGACAAGCTCATTTTAAGCTATAATAATTAATATAGTATGATATTGTTCAGAAACTGATGGAAAGTCTACTATAATGGAGAATCTATAAACAGATACCTTAAGAGAACCAGTAGTACACATTCGTGAGGAAAAGGTAGCTCATCCACATCACTCATAACTGTGATAAGCAAAAGATTTAGAAACCTTAACAGAAAACATAAAGGGCAGCTGGGGAATGGCTCACTGGATAAAATGATAGCTGTGCAAGCAAGCAAGATCAGAGTTCAGACCTCTAGTATTATGCAAATGCTGGCCAGGAATAGTGGCCACCTGTAATCTCAGCACTAAGGAAGCATAGACATGAAAATCTATGGGGCAAGCTCACTAGCTAAACCAGGCAGAATTGGTGAACAGCAGCTTCAGCAAGAAATACTGCCTCAGCCGGGTGGTGGTACACACCTTTAATCCCAGAACTCCAGAGGCAGAGGCAGTTATCCAACTGAGTCTATGGAGTACAATCAAGGAAGACACTCAACTTTAACTTCAGGTCTCTACATGCACCTGTGCAAAAACACTGTAAATTCACATGTACATATATGCCCACAAAAAGAGTATAAAAGGGCATCTTTATAACTTGAGGCAGAAAGGAATTTCTTTAAAAAGCCACAAAAAAGGAGGCTGAAGGCATAGACTCATCTTCACCAGTCCAACAGAGCTGGTGAACATGGGAAAGGGAAAGTTTGTTATTCATCCTACCCCTTTAAGCTCCTAGAAATTTTAGGTTTTGGAAACATTCCCTAGACACGGTATTTGATTGTGTATAGTTCACTAGACTCTATGTGACTGGACTTAAACGTTTTTATTAACTAGCAGAATAGGAAGATCATGTGATGTTGGAGTATGAGGATTCCTCGTGATAATTTAGGATCCTGGTCCCACTATAGGCATACTCATGTAAAACAATCTAGGACAAACTGTAAGATGATTTAAAAGGTTTTTTTTTGGGGGGGGGGGGGCTTTTTCAGACAGGGTCCCCCTGCAGCTCTGGCTGTCCTGGAACTCACTCTGTAGACCAGGTTGGCCTTGAACTCACAGAGATCCACCTGCCTCTGCCTCCCGAGTGCTAGGATTAAAGGCATGCATCACCTCACCCAGCAAAAGTTAAGATTTTTTACATGAAAGGAAGCACCTTGATTCTGAAAACAAATCAAGACCAATAACAGCAAATGAGCATACAAAACACAACTTTCAAGTCAGTGAATAATGCTGCAATCAATCACATACAACACTGTGCAGTAAGAAAGCTCTTAATCAAGTAAATAAAGTGTATGCTATTTTTAAAAAGACCCCTCTCCCCCCAAAAATGCTGGGAGTGGTGACTCACACCTTTAATCTTAGTTGAGGCAGGAGGAATGCTTTAAGTTTAAGGACAAGGTACATAATGAGTTCGGGGACAGCCTGGCCTATGAGTGAGATGGTATCTCAAAACTAAATGTACAATGTACTAAAATAAGAAAAATTGCTGGGCATGGTAGTACATCCCTTTAATTCCAGCATGAAGGAGGCAGAAGCAGGTGGATCTCTGTAAGATTGAGACAACCTGGAGTATCTCTAGTTCCGACACCCTCTTCTGGCCTGAGAGTACTGAACAACACAGGCATACTTACATGCAGGCAAAACACATATACAAAAAATAAAAATAAATGTACCAGGCATTGTACGACAGGCAGAGGCATGTGGAACTCTGTGAGATAGAGGCCAGCCTAGTCTAAATAGTGAGTTCCGGTCCAATTTGTTCTACAGATAGACCCTGTCTCAAAACAACAAATCTTTTTTTTTTTTTTTCTTTTTTTTTGAGACAGGGTCTCCCTATAGCCCCAGCTGGCCTGGAGCTCACTCTGTAGACCAGTCTGGCCTTGAACCCACAGAGATCCACCTGCCTCTGCCTCCCGAGTGCTAGGATTAAAGGCATGTGCCACCGTGCCTGGCTTAAAGACAGTTCTTAGCCACCCTGTGGGTTCGGGGAATTGAACCTGGGTGCTCTACAAGAGCAGTCAGTGCTCTTAACCTCTGAGCCATCTCTCCAGCCCCCAAACAACATTTTAAAAATTAGGTTATTTGTTTTTATTTTTTTAAGTCACTGAACCATCTCTCCGGTCCCACATATAACTTCTTAATCTTTGGGTTCAAGAGTGCTGTCATTAGCGGAGCATGCCACCACACCCAGCTACAATATTGTTTTGTTTTTTTTTAGAGTGAAATCAATTTTATTTTATTTTTTAATAAAATATTTTATTGGTGTTGTATTTCATATACCACTTCTCAAGCCAATTTAGACACATTCCCTTTTCCATATCCCCCACCCTACCCGAGTTCATGCATTCTGCCATACATATCTTGCATTGTTTTCTGGTTTTTTTTTTTTTTTGGTCTTTTTGAGACAGGGTCTCCCTGTAGCCCCAGCTGTCCTGGAACTCACTCTGTAGACCAGGCTGGCCTTGAACTCACAAAGAAAGATCCACCTGCCTCTGCCTCCCGAATGCTAGGATTAAAGGCATGCACCACCATGCCCGGCTCTTCTCAGTCTTTTTTGTTTGTTTTTTTGTTTTTGTTTTTGTTTGTTTGTTTGGTCTTTTCAGACAGGGTCTCCCTGTAGCCCCAGACTTCTCAGTCTTTTTAAAGTTTTTCTCTGCAGAGGTTTATTGTTTGGGCAGAAGTTAACTGCTTCAGTTCTTTGACCCAGTCCTTTTGTTGTTGTTGTTCCCTCCCATTTGTATTGCTCCAAACTATATCCACACATACATCACATATATACCAAAACTATGACCTCTGAAAATAAACTGTATGTTAATCCCAAAATATGTTTAGGAGTTCACATTTTTTCCCTTTAATTTTATATTACTCTAAAATACGAATACATACCCTCCACCCATATACCACAATTACAAAGTCTGAAAATAAGTGGTAAGTTAATTCTAGAGCCCATTAAGGGATTCACATTATAATAGCACAATTGCCTTCAGATAAAAAGAGATATAATAACTTTGTTCAGCTTGCCTTTCAACTAAGGATTTGGTGTTAGCATCCACAAATGAGGGATATGGTTAATCGTGTTTTTCTGGGACTGTGTTACTTCACTTAGCATAATGGCTGCAAGTTCCATCCATTTATCTGCAAAGTTCATGACATCATCTTTATCACTGCATAGAATTCCATTGGGTAGATGTACCACATTTTCTCTGTCCACTTGTCAGTTGAGAACACTTAGGTTGCTTCCAGCTCTTTGCTATTGTGAAGAGAATGGCAATAAACCTCGATGTGCATGTATCTCTACGATAGGATGAGTCTTGTGGGTATATACCCAGGAGTGGTATGACTGAGTCAGGCAGTGGAAGGCTAATTTTCAGTTTAAGAGTTCTCCACACTGCTTTCCATAGGGGTTGCACAAGTTTGCATTCCCACAAGCAGTGGATGAGTGTTCCACTTGCCCTACAACCTCTCCAGCATTTGGTATCCTTTCTTTTCTGGATCATGGCTAGTCTTCCTGGAGAGTAAGGTGAAATCTTAAGGTGGTCTTAAGTTGCATGTCCTTAATTATTAGTGATGAACACTTTTTAAGATGTTACTCAGCCATCTTTACTTCATTTGTGAAGTCTCTGCTCAGCTCTTTACTCCATCTCTTGAATGGGTCATTTGTTTTCTTCCTCCTTTGTTTTTTGAGTAGTTTATATACTCTGGATGTTAATGCTCTATCAGATGTAGCACTCTATCAGATGTAGGTAAAAAAAAACTTTCCTCCCACTCGGTTTTCTCGTCACTTCTTTGTTTCATTTGCTGTAACAGAAGCTTGAGTTTAACAAGGTCCCTTATTTTTTCCGCAGAAAGTCTTTTCCTATGCCTATGTCTTGTAGGTTACTACCAATGTTTTCTTCTATCATTTTCAGAGTTTCAAGTTTCACATTGAGGTCTCCATTTGGAGTTTTTTTTTTTTTTTTAGGCAAAAAGTTGGTTTATTATTAACATATATAAAAAGTGAGCATAGAAAGGGTATTCAGACACAGTGTGGACATCTCCACTCAGTCGGTGATGATGAGCTCGTCCACCCCCCCAGTCTTCTAGCTCCCATCTGGCAGGTATCGGCGAATGATGATGGGGATCTTTCGGGCCTTGAGTTCTTTCATGGCGATGAGCAAAGGGTCTGTCTCTCCCTCCAGCTCCGCCATCACAGAGGCACACATCGCGATCTGGAGCGCTTGGCTCGAGTTCCCAGCACTCGTGCTCGCTCGTACTTGGTCATGTACGGAGTAGTGATTCTCTTCTGGTTGGCCTGCGGCCGCTCGCCAGAGGAAAGGATCTCGACGCTCTCCTGACCCCCTCTTCAGCATTTTCCAAGTCATCAAGCCCTTCATCCTCCACATCATCAAAGTCATCGCCATCAAAGTTGTCCTTGTCCGACATGACGGCCGGTCCGCTGCGGTGTCGCACCAGGCATAGACTGGAGTTGATTTTTGTACAAGGTGAAAGGTAGGGGTTTAGTTTTATTCTTCTACCAGTGGTGATCCAGTTATGCCAATTTTCTGAAGATGCTGTCTTTCCTCCACTGAGTCTTCTTGATCCCTTTGTCAAATACAAGACAGCTGAAATTGGATGTGTTCGTTTTTGGATCCTCAATTTTGTTCCATTGATCTACAGGCCTGTTTTTGTGCCAATACCAGGGTGTTTTTAGGACTATAGCCCTGTAATATAGTTTTAAGTCTGGTATGGCAATTCCCCCTATATTGTTCTTTTTGCTCAGGGTTGCTTTGGCTATCTGGGGTCTTTTGTTTCTCCATATGAACTTTAGGAGTTTTTTTCCTAGGTCTGTGAAGAAGCTTGTGTGGATTCTAATTGGGACTGCATTGAATCTGTATATTACTTTGGACAGGATGGTCATTTTTACTATATTGATTCTTCCAATCCATGAGCATGGGAGGTTCTTTCATTTTTCTAGTATCTTCCTCTATTTCCTCTTTTTTTTTTCCCCCTCTATTTCCTTCTTGAGGGATTTAACATTTTCTTTGTAGAGATTTTTTAGTGTGGTCAAGTTTGTTCCTTTTTTTTTGGAGGCTATTGTGAGTGGGAAAGTCTCCTTGCATTCCTTCTCCAACTGCTTGTTATTGGCACAAAGGCCACTGATTTTTCCAAGTTAATTTTGTATCCTGTCACTTTACTGAATGAACCTGTTGGTTTCTAGTTTTCTTGTGGAGTTTTTGGCATCCCTCAGGTAAACTATCATGTCATCTGCAAAAAGGGATAGTTTGACCTCTTTTCCAATTAGTACTCCTCTAATTTCCTTTTTTCTTTTCTTATTGCTCTCTTGAGCATTTCAAGCACTATATTGAAAAGGAGTGGGTATAGGGGGCAGCCTTGCCAGGTCCCTGACTTTAAAGGGAACACTTCTAGTTTTTCCCCATTTAAGAATGCTGGCTGTGGGTTTGTTTTAGATGCCTTTAATTGTGTTGAGTTCCTTCCAGTTCAGTTCCCTCCAGGAATTTAAACATGAAGGCATGCTGAATTTTGTAGAAGGCCTTTTCCACATCAATTGAGAGGACCATGTGGTTTTTGTCTTTCAGTCCATTTATGTGCTTTACAACATTTGATTTACATATGTTGAACCATCCCTGGATCTCTGGTACGAATACAGCTTGGTCATGGTGGATGATCTTTTTGAAATGTGCCTGTATGAAGTTTGCAAGTATTTTGTTGAGAATTTTTGCATCTATGTTCATTAGTGAAATGGGTCTATAGGGTTTTTTTGGTTGTATCTTTGCCTGGGTTTTGGTATTAAGAGTGACGTTGGCATCATAGAAGGAATTTGGGAGATTTCCTTCTGTTTCTATCCTCTTGAATAATTTGACTAGTAATGGCTGTAGGTCTTTAAATATCTTACAGAATTCTGCTGTGAATCCATCTGGACCTGGGCTTTTTTTAGTTTCAGGTTTTTTTATTACAATTTGAATTTCCTCCTTATAGGTCTATTTAAGCTGTGGTTCTCTTCCCAGTTAAGTCTTGGTGGATTCCATGATGTCAGGTATTCATTTCTCTTAGGTTTTGAAATTTAGGAGACTATCCCGTAAGATTGTCTGAATCTTTTCACTATCTGTTGTGATGTTTCCCTTATCATCTCTAATTTGGTTGATTTGGAGTTGCTCTTTCCTTCTTTTAGTCAATTGGGCTAGAGGTTCTATTTTGTTTATCCTTTCAAAGAACCAGCTCTTGGATTTGTCTATCTTGTTTATTCTTTCAAAGAACCAACTTTTGGCTTCTTTTTTTTTTTGTATTGTTTTCTTTGTTTCTATTTCATTGATTTCCATTCTGATTTTTGTTATTTCTTCCTGTCTGGTGAGTTTAGGATTCATTTGATCCTATTTCTCAAGTGTTTTTATTTGCAGTGTTAAGTCATTTATTTATGCTCTGTTTTCTTAATGTAGGCACTTGGGGCTATGAATTTCCCTCTCAGGACTGCTTTTAAGGTGTCCCATGGGTTTTGCTGTGTTGTATCATCCCTTTCATTTAGTGCCAAGAATGCTTTTTATTATTTCCCCTTTGACCCATTATTCAGTAGTGCATTGTTTAGCCTCCATGTGTTCTTGTAGCTAGTAGGGCTCTTTCTGGTGTTGGTATTAAGCTTTATTGCTCCGTGGTCTGAAAAAAAAATTGAAATTCCATTGATCTTATTTGCTGAGGTTTGCTCAGAGTCCCAGTACATGGTTGATTTTGGAGAATGTTCCATGGAAGCTGAGCAGAAAATATATCCTTTGGTGTTTGGATGGAATATTCAGTAGATGTCTGTTAGGTCCATTTAGTTTATCATATTGTTCAGTTCAGATGTTTGTTTATTCTTTGTCCATGTGACCTGTCCAATAGGCTCAGTGGGGTACTGAAGTCTCCCATTATTAGTGCACTGGAATTGATCTCTGTCTTGAAGTCCTTCAGGATTGTGTTTATGAAGTTTGGTGTGCCGGTGTTTGGTGATATATGACTGTGAGATCTTCATGGTTCACTGATCCTTTGATAAGGATGTAGTGTCCCTCTTCATCTCCTGATTAGATTTACTTTGAAATCTAGTTTGTCTGATATTAAAATAGCAACTCTTGCTTGCTTTTTGGTACCATTTGCTTGAAATATTTTTTTTCCATCCTTTCACCTTAAGATGGGGCCTGTACTTGAAGGTGAGGTGTGATTCTTGTAGACAGCAGAAAGATGGATTCAGTTTTTTAAATCAGTTTTTTTTTTTTTGTCTTTTCAAGACAGGGTCTCCCTGTAGCCCCAGCTGTCCTAGAACTCACTCTGTAGACCAGGCTGGCCTTGAACTCACAAAAATCCACCTGCCTCTGCCTCCCAAGTGCTAGGATTAAAGGGGTGCGCCACCACACCCGGCTTTTAATTCGGTTTCTTAATCCATTCTCCCAGTCTGTGTCTCTTGATTGGGGAGTTTAGACCATTAATATCTAGGGTTAATATTGAGAGGTGTATATTGCTTACCTTCAGTTTATTTTCTGTTTGCATTTTTGTTCTATGTATTTCTGGGGTTATACCTTCATTAATTGCTCTCTTGCCACTTGGGGATAGCTGCTCCTTTCCTCTGTCCTCTGAACTGCTTTGAGTATTCTCTGGAGGGTTGGTTTTCTAGACATGTATTCTTTCATCTTGTTTATGTCATGGAGTATTTTCCTTTCTCCTTTGATTATAATTGGCATTTCTGCTGGGTAGAGTAACCTGGGTTGGCATCTGTAGCTATTTAGTACTGGAAATAGTTTGGTCCAAGGTCTTCTGGTATTCATCATTTGAGTTGAGAAGTCAGCTGTAATTCTGCTGGGTTTTCCTTTATATGTAACTTGTTTTTCTCTGTGGCTTTCAGTATTCTTTGTTTTGAGCATCTAGAGTTTCAATTATGATATGGTGTGGAGAGTTTCTTTTCTGATCTCCTCTATTTGGTGCTCTATGCGCTTCTTATATTTGTATGGGTGTGTCTTTTTTCAATTTGGGGAAATTTTCTATAATTCTGTTCAAGATCTGGTCCATACCATTATCCTGGGATTCTTCTCCTTCCTCTATACCTATGATGTGGAGGTTTGGTCTCTTCATAGTGTCCCACATTTCCTGATTATTCCACTCGTGCATGTGTGTGTGTGTGTAATTTTTCATAGTCTTTGCTTGAGCTCTTCAGCAATTCCATATTATCTTCTAGGGTTGATATTCTATTTTCTGCTTCATCCATTCTGTTACTGAGGCTTTAGTGTTCGATTTCCTTTTTCATTTCAGCCTGAGATTCCTTTAGTATTTCCATTTCCTTTGGGAGTTGACCATTCTCCCCTTTTAGTTTTTCAGTTTCCTTTTTCATTTCAGCCTGAGTTTTTTTTTCTTCTTCAGCATTTCCATTTCCTTCCAGAGTTGGTCATTCTCTCCCTTTAGGTCACTGATTTCTATGATTATATCTATGATTGTTCTTTAAGATCTGTGTCCTAAGACTATACACTTTCAGGGATGATTTCTATAGTCTGTTACTAAAGACGTTTCTCTGACTGTGTAGGGTACCAGAAACCACGAGGAGGAGTTCTAGTGTTTTCTCCTGAGCGTGAAGTTGGCTTGAGAGTTGCTGTAAAGCAGATCTCCTGCCACTGATGATCGTTCTGCTCTGCTGCCAGTGGAGTCAGAGGGAGAGAGCACAGTCTGAGTGGTGGTTTAAATAAAGCCGGGCGTGGTGGCGCATGCCTTTAATCCTAGCACTTGGGAGGCAGAGGCAGGTGGATCTTTGTGAGTTCAAGGCCAGCCTGGTCTACAGAGTGAGTTCCAGGACAGCTGGGGCTACAGGGAGACCCTGTCTCAAAAAGACCCCCCCCAAAAAAGATCTGTGTCCTGGGTTATCTCCAGAGAGATCTCATTGTCAAAGTCCTCTATAAGACTGATAGAGTTTGGTGGAGATTTCTTATTTGCTTTTTCCATGTTGTTTTTTTCTTTGTTCTTTTGGCATGTGGATTTGTTTTTAATCTGATGTGAAATTCAGGTGTTTCTTCATTGAGCTAATGTAGACCTGTTCCTTTAGTTTGACTGGGGGGGGGCGGAAAGCGGAGAGGGAAGGGCTGATTTGGTCCAAGTTTTGGTAACCTGGCTGCAGCCTCGGTGTCCCTAAATATCTGGGATCTCAGTGAGTTTGGCCTGTGGCGGAAGTGGAGAGCTGCCTCAGTGTCCTTGAAGACCTGAGCTCCCAGCCAGGTGGGTCAGCTCTTACCCAGCCTTCGGCAGAAGCCAAGGTGCCGCTGGCTACTGTCTCAGTGTCCCTGAAGACCCAAGCTCCCAGCCAGGTGGATCTGCTCTTACCAGGCCTGCAGTGGAAGCACATGAAATCAATTTTAAAAGCATTTTTATTATATTTCATTTATTTTGTGTGCATGTGAGAGGGTTGTGTGCAATCATGCCCCTGTGGTATGTGGAGGTCAAAGGACAGTATGTAGGACTCTGTTCTCTCCTTCCCCATATGGGTCCTGATGATCAAACCCAGGTCATCAGGCTTAACAGCAGGCAACTTCAGTGGCTGAGCCATCTTATCTGCCCAAGTTATATCAATCTTTTAGCCAAATTTGACAAAGTGGATGACAAGATGCCACTGCTATAAAGAACAAGCCGGTTGTGATGGTATATGGCAGAAAGATATGCTGAAGGGGTGGGAATCAGCCTAGGCTACACCATGGGCCTCTGACCTCCACATGTGTACCATGGCTTATATAACCCCCACCCATGCGTCTCACACACACACACACACACACACACGTAATAAAAAATTTTACATATGAAAAAATACTTTAAAAAGAAAAAAAGACATTTAATATTTTTCAAAAATTGCTGGTTTTTAACTTCTTCTAAGTAGGACCCAACCATTCACAAGTTTTTAGACTGATTAAAAACACTGCTAGAAAGGACCTGTACTAACAAGGCCCGCTTAGAGGTCTGACTTTATCTAGATTTTAGGCATGTCATCGGATCTCCTAAGTCTTAAGTTTCCCACCTGAAAACATTACTATTGCCATCCATCTCCAGAAGATAGCACACTCAAATGAGCTCATATTTCTGAACGTGCTTTTTTTATTTTTAAGGCAGAAAACCAGAAATTATTTTTGTGTGAGTTTTAAGTTTTTTTAAATGGTAGCATGTTAATTATCAAATTTCTTTTATTTATTTTTTAAATTTCTCTTTAAATTTTTTTTAATTTTAATTTTTTATTTTATTTATTTTTGTATTTGTATGAGTGTACTGTCTGCATGTAGGTCTGTGCACCCATGTCATGCAATGCCGCGAAGGTCAGAAGAGGGTCTTGGATTCCTCTGGAACTGGAGTTCTCCTGGAATTGGAGTTACAGACAGTTCTTAGCTGCCATGTGGGTGCTGGGGATTGAACCCAGGTCCTCTGCAAGAGCAGTCGGTGCTCTTAACCGCTAGGCTATCTCTCCAGCCCCTAATTTTTTTTTTTTATGTATATGAATGTACTGTCTGCATGTAGGTTTGTGCACCCATGTCGTGCAATGCCATGGAGGTCAGAAGAGCGCGTCAGATGCCCCTGGAACTGGAGTTAAAGACGGTTCTCAGCCACCATGTGGGTGCTGCAGATCAAACCTGAGTCCTCTGTAAGAGCAGTTGGTGCTCTTAACCGTTAGGCTATCTCTCTGGCCCCTTAATTTCTCTCTCTCTNTCAAGACAGGGTCTCCCTGTGGCCCCAGCTGTCCTGGAACTCGTTCTGTAGACCAGGCTGGCCTTGAACTCACAAAGATCTGCCTGCCTCTGCCTCCCAAGTGCTAGGATTAAAGGCATGCGCCACCACACCCAGCTAAAAAAAATTTTTTTTTTTATCTTTTCGAGACAGAGTTTCTCTGTAGCCCCAGCTGTCCTGGAACTCACATTGTAGACCAGGCTGGCTTTGAAAAAAGCCAGAGCAGCCAGGCATGGTGGCACACGCTTTTAATCCTAGCACTCCAGAGGCAGAGGCAGCAGATGTCTGTGAAATCAAGGCCAGCCTGGTCTACAGAGCAAGTTCCAGGCCAGCTGGGGCTACAGGGAGACCCTGTCTCAAAAGACAACCCTCAACACACACACACAAAAGACACAGTAAGGACTTGAGAGATGATCCAGTGGTTAGGAGCACTGACTGCTCTTACAGAAGACCTGGGTTCAATTTCCAGCACCCACATGGTGGCTAACAGCCATCTGTAACTCCAGTTCCAGGATATCTGATGCCCTCTTCTAGCCTCCACAGGCATTGCATGACATGGATGCATCTACATACATGCAGGCAATACATTCATACACATAAAATAAAAATAAGCCAGGCATGGTGGCACACACCTTTAATCCTAGTACTTGGGAGGCAGAGGCAGGCAGATCTTTGTGAGTTCAAGGTCAGCCTGGTCTACAAAGTGAGTTCCAGGACAGCTGGGTTACAGGGAGACCCTGTCACAAAAAGACAAAAATAAATAAATAAATATTTAAGACACAGCAAAATCTATCCTGTGTTGCATTATATATGTCCATATGTCAGGTATTCTTTTACATTTAAAATTTTTTGGTGGGGGGCACACACTAGAGCACAATTTGTAGAAATCAGAGGACAACTTATGGGTCTCTCCTTCCACCACATGGGATCTGGGAATGGAATTCAGGTTGTCAGCCTTAGCAGCTGAGCCATTTCACTGACCCATGTCAATGGTTTTGATCACATGCATAACAATGATTTGAAAATTAGAACTCATGATGTAATGTACCTAGAACAGAGTCAAAATTGTGGCAAAATATACATAACACAGAATTTTCCAATTAATTTTTTTGGGGGGGGTCTTTTTGAGATAGGGTCTCCTTGCAGCCCCAGCTGGCCTTGAACTCACAGAGCTCCGCCTGCCTCTGCCTCCAGAATGCTGGGATTAATGGTGTGGACTGCAACGCCCCTGGCCAATTAATCATTCTTTTAAGAGTACAATTCAGTGGCATTAAGTAATTTGTGATGTATAATCATCATTGTGACATTCATTTCCAGAACCTTTTCATCATCCCAGCCCAGAACTCTGGGCCCATGAAACAATAAATCCATATACTAAATTTCTTTCCACAGGGCCCTGGAAACCATTTTATTTTCTATTGTTTTAACTATCCTAGGTAACTCAGACAAGTGGAATAATATAGCATTTGTCCTAGGTTTGGCTTCTTTCACTTATATAACATCCAACGTTATATACAGCGTGTGCTAGAATTCCATTCAGTGCTGAGGCTGACAAGACTCCATTGTGTATAAATGCCACTTTTCTTTCTTTTCTTTTCTTTTCTTTTCTTCTCTCTCTCTCTCTCTCTCTCTCTCTCTCTCTCTCTCTCTTTCTTTTTGAGGCAGTGTCTCCCTTTTAGTACCAGCTATCCTGGAGCTCACTCTGTAGACCAGGCTGGCTTGAACTCACAGAGATCCACCTACCTCTACCTCCAGAGTGCTGGGATTAAAGGCACGAGCCACCACGCCTGGCTTTAAATGCCACTTTTCATTTCATCCATTCATCTGGCTGTTCTACCTGCTGGCTCTTATGAGCAGTTCTGCTATCCACACTGCTCTGTAAGCATTGGTTCAAGTCCCTGCTTCCAACTCTGTTAGGTATATAGGTAGAAGTCAATTTGGTTTTCTAAGGAACTACTAGAATGTTTTTCACAAATGCTGAAACGTGTTTACATTCCTACCAGCAATGCACTAGGGGCTCCAATTTCTCCATATCCATGCCAGTATGTATTGTTTTCTGTTTTCTTTTTTTAAATAATACCTAGCATAAATGGTATCTCATTGTGGCTTTTATTTGTATTTCCTTAATGATTAGGAATACTATGAGAATTTTTCTTAAGTATTTTATATAACAGTGATAGTGTTGCTAGGTAATGTATGACTAGACATGATAGGAAAGCTGCACCCATGAAATCTTCACAGTATGGTACTCTAATAAACCTGCATAATGATACCACCAGTTGACATGCAAATTTGGACGGGGAAAATTTCATAGAATCCCACCTCAACAGATGCTAAGGAAGGGAGACTCAGTTTTCTCCAGGGACTAGTTCTCTGAGAGATTTATTTTATCCCAAGGGGCAACCCTAAACACAAGCACTACTAAATAGTTTCATTGCATTTTATATATACACACACACACATATATATATATGTGTGTGTGTGTATTTATAAACGTATGTATGCATGTATATATGTATATCTAACAATAATCAAAGAAGACAGGAAATTGGCAGAGAGGGAGCGGGGGATGGGAGAAGTTGAAAGGGAACTGGGAGAGGTGGAAATACATATAAAAAGTAGTTTTGGGGCTGAGCATGGTGCTGCACACCTTTAATCCCAGAACTCAGAAGGCAGAGGCAGGCAGATCTCTGTGAGTTCAAGGCCATCCTGGTCTACATAGTGAGCTCCAGTACACAGTCCATAGTATAGTCCCTCAGGCAACAGGGAGACCTTGTCTCAAAAAAGGAAAAAAGTAGTTTCAACAGGAGCCAACCTTGAAGACCTAATTATCAAAACTGCAACAGTCTGAGCACTAAAATAAGCAACAATTATTAGATTATGGCCCAAAGAACAAATGTCCTTGAGTCGTCTCCTGAAGGACAGGGACTACCTCACTTTATATTCTAACCTTTTTTTTTTTCTTTTGAGACAGGGTCTCCCTGTAGCCCCAGCTGGCCTGGAACTCACTCTGTAGACCAGGCTGGCCTTGAACTCACAGAGATCCACCTGCCTCTGCCTCCCGAGTGCAGGGATTAAAAGCATGCGCCACCAAACCCAGCAAAGTAGAAGCTGTATGGCATTAGCAACCACACTGCATCCACTGATATAATCCTGACTTCTTTCCCTCCCTTTTTTCTGTGATCTGAATTTCATTTTTATGAATATGCTTATTAATATTCTGTACAACACTTAATATTGAGTAATGAACAGCAAACAGCACATCTTAATATCAAAGTACTTAGTGCTACTTCACTGAAGCTCTTTTTTTGAGACAGGTTCTCCCTGGAGCCCCAGCTGGCCTGAAACTCACTCTGTAGACCTGGCTGGCCTTGAACTCACAGAGATCTGCCTGCCTTTTGAGTGCTAAGATTAAAAGCGTGTGCTACCACACCTGGCTTAAAGACGGTTCTTAGCAGCCATGTGGGTGCTGGGAATCCAACTCAGGTCCTCTGTAAGAGCAGTCGGTGCTCTTAACCACTGAGCCATCTCTCCAGCCCCTTCACTGAAGCTCTTAAGCATGTGTGTGTAGTTGTGCGTGTACCAGATGTTCATGTTGAGTGTCTTCCTCTCTCTCTCTCTCTCTTCCACTTATTTATTTGTTTTTTTGTCTTTTTTTTTTTTTTGTCTTTTTTGAGACAGGGTCTCCCTATAGATCTGGCTGTCCTGGAACTCACTCTGTAGACCAGGCTGGCCTTGAATTCACAGAGATCTGCCTGTCTCTGCCTCCCAAGGGCTAGGATTAAAGGTGTGCACCACCACGCCTGGCTGGTCTTTTTGATATAGTCTCCCTAGCTGGTCTGGAACTATATAGACCACCAGGCTGACCTTGAACTCATGGGGATCCACCTGTCTCTTTCTTTTTTTAAAAGACAGGGTCTCTCAGAGCTCACAGATTCACTACGACTAGCTAGATAGCTCTAGTTATCCTCCTGTCTTTGCTTCCCCTACTACTAGGATTACAAGCAGGTACTACCATGCCTGGTCAAGCTTTTCTTTTCTTAATCTTTTTGAGGCAGAGTCTCACTGTACTCTCCAGCTGGCTGTATAAGCGGCTATAGATAGAGATCAGACTGACTTCAATCTTACAGAGATCCACTGGCTTCTGCCTCCTGAGTGCTGGGATTAAAGGCATGCATCAACATAGCTGGCTTCAAGCAGGATGTGACTCACCTCTTTTTCTCTATAACCATTTTTCTTCTTTTGGCGGAATGGAACAGTAAATGAGCTCTTAAAGCACTTTGGGGTTTTTGGTTTTTTTTGTTTGTTTGTTTGTTTTGAGACAGGGTCTCCCTTTAGTCACAGCTGGCCTGGAACTCACTCTGTAGACCAGGCTGGCCTTGAACTCACAAAGATCCTCCTGCCTCTGCTTCCCCAGTGCTAGGATTAAAGGCGCGCGCCACCACGCCCAGCAAAGCATTTTGTTTCCAAGAATCTAAACTGCTTTTCACCCCAGTGCTTCCCCACCTTTAGCATGCATATACATTATCTACAGGTTTCTTTAATGATTACTGGTGTGAGTTTGCACATATGCCTGATGTATATGAAGGTCAGAGGACAACTTGCAGGAGTCTGTCTTCTCCTCCCACCATGTAGGATACAGGGATTGAACTAGAATTCAGGTCATCAGGCTTGGTGGTATGCACTTTTACCAACTGAGGTATTTCATAATTTTTATTATATTCGACAGTATATTTATTGAATTTTGTGTACTTCATATAGTACATCTTAATCATATTCAGACTTTCTCCCCCTGCTGCACCTTTTATAGCCACCAGCCCCCCACATTTCATGTATCCTGTCCTATATGTTAAGGCCTACTGAGTCAAGTTTGTGTCCCCAGATGTCCCTTGGTATGAGTTCATCCACTGGAACCAGGTCAGCCTATCTATCATCACACCCTTAAAAAAAGAGACAAGGTCTCATGTATCCTAGGCTGGCTTCAACCTTATCATATGGCAAAGAATGGCCTCAAATTCCTGATCCTCTCCCCTCCACTTTCTCAGTGGTGGGATTGCACAAATCTGCGTGGGGATTGAACCCAGAACTTTGTGCATGTTAGGCAAGTACTCTCAACTAAGCTATACCCTTAATCTTCAGAATAATTTGCTTTTACCAGCAGCACGAAAAGAGCAAGAACTTTTAAATAGTTCCCTGAGTTCCCTAGAAGCACTCCAGGTTCCACTAGAAAGGGTGAGAAGGCAGCGTGGCTCTATTCACTGCCTAGGTCCAACTTAAAAAAAAAATTTATGCTGGGCGTGGTGACGCACGCCTTTAATCCTAGCACTTGGGAGGCAGAGGCAGGCAGATCTTTGTGAGTTCAAACTCAGCCTGGTCTACAGAGTGAGTTCCAGGACAGCTGGGGCTACAGGGAGACCCTGTCTCCAAAAGACCAATAAATAAATAAATAAATAAATAAATAAATAAATAAATAAAATAATTTATATATTTAACAGTTAAAAATATTTTGTAAAATAATACTTTCTCTTCTTATTGATACATGCTACAACCATTCATAATTTATCCTTATGTAATCCTATGGTGTGTTCTATCATACAGGAATACTAATATTCATATTCTAGAGAAAAAGAGAATGTAAAGCTATACTTCTTTTTACCTGCATGCAACTTTACTGTTAAAATGTGAATCTCTAAATGTGCTTTGGAATTAACCTATAGCTTATTTTTAGATTTTGTAACTTTGATTTGTGGAGTATAGGTATGCATATTTTGGAATAACATAAAATCAAATGAGAACAAAAAAAAAAGAGAGAGAAACCTATTCAAAGAACTGACCAAAACAGTAAACCTGTGCACCGAAAAGGTCATAAAAGACTGAGAAAAAAGATGCCAGACAGGGCTTGTGTGTGACAGAATCCATGAGCTCTGACCTGGGGGGGGGGGCATGGATGGGGGAATGAGTGTAAATTTGATTAAGAAATGTTGTTGGGCTGGAGAGATGGCCTAGCGGTTAAGAGCGCCGACTGCTCCTGCAGAGGACCCAGGTTCGATCCCCAGCACCCACATGGCGGCTGAGAACCATCTTTAACTCCAGTTCCAGGGGAATCTGATGCCCTCTTCTGACCTCCGCGGCATTGCACGACACGGGTGCACAGACCTACATGCAGACAATACATTCAAATAAATAAATAAATAAAATTTTAAAAAAAGAAATGTATGAAATGTGCTCAATAAAAATTAAAAAAAAAAAGGGGGGGCTGGAGAGATGGCCTAGCGGTTAAGAGCGCCGACCGCTCTTACAGAGGACCCGGGTTCGATCCCCAGCACCCACATGGCGGCCGAGAACCGTCTGAAACTCCAATTCCAGGAGGAATTGGAGCTCCAGGGGAATCCGAGACCCTCTTCTGACCTCCGCGGCATTGCACAACTCGTACATTCATGCAGACAGTACATTCATACACATACAGAAATAAAATTAATAAAAAAAAATTTTTTTTAAAGAATTAAAAAAATATTTTTAAAGGAGCTGGAGAGATGGCTCAGAGGTTAAGAGTGCCAACTGCTCTTGCAGAGGACCTGGGTTTGATTCCCAGCACCCACATGGCAGCTGGGCATGGTGGCGCATGCCTTTAAATCCCAGCACTCAGGAGGCAGAGGCAGGCGGATCTCTGTGAGTTCAAGGTCAGCTTGGTCTACAGAGTTCTAGGTCAGCTGGAGATATAGGGAGACCCCATCTCAAAAAGAGATGAGAGAGAGAGAGAGAGAGAGAGACTGACAGAGTGGACTATAAAACAAGACCCAATCAATCCATCTATAAGATAGCAGCCACTTCAAATATAATAAGTGGGCTAAAAACAAAAGGCTGAGAAAACAGAACTGGAGATCATGTTAAGAGATACAAACTAGACTCTGAATGACAAATATTCCATTTCTCTTATATAGGTATTCTATAATTAAATATGTATATGCACATATATGTATACACATACATATGACATGAAGGGAGAAGGGTGTTACTGGAGGGTAGGAAAGGGTCTACAGAAAAGAAGGGAATGGTTGAGGATATAGCTCAGGTGGTAGGCAGAGTACCTGCCTACCATGCACGAAGCCATGGGTTCAACTTGCAGTACCACAAAAATGGGACATGGTGGCATATGCCTGTATTCCTAGTACTCAGGAGCTGGGAGGCAAGAAGGCTTGGGAGTTCAAAATCAGCCTGGACTTTGAGACCTCGTCTCAAAACAAAACAAAAAACAACAGAAAAACAAGCAAAACAAACAAATACACACAAACATAAGAGGGAACAAGAGAATGTAATAGGAGAGGTAAAAGGGAACAAGAGATTTAATAGGAGAAAAGATAAATGTTTTTCCTCATATAATAAAACACCTATTAAACACAGAAACAGAATAAGGAATACTTAGATTAGGAAAGGGATCAATGGGAAGTAAGTGGCCAAAAGAAGATAATGGGGAGGAGGTATGAGCAAAGTACAATGATACACAGTCATGAAAATGTCACACTAAAAACCAGTATTTAGTATACTAAAACCATTAAAAAATAAGCCAGGAATGGTGGCACACACTTTTAATCCTGCAGAAGCAGGCAGATTTCTGTGAGATGCAGGCCAGCTGGAGCTACAGGGAGGCTGTGTCTCAAAAAAATAGAAAATAAACAAAAAGCAAAACATGGGGAGGGGCTAGAGAGATGGCTTGGCAGTTAAGAGCATTGGCTGCTCTTGCAGAGGACCTGGGTTGGATTCCCAGCACCCACACGGTGGCTAACAACTGTCTGTAACTCCCCCAGAGGACCCAATGCCCTCTTCTGACTTCTGCAGGTACTGTACAACACAGGTGCACTTGCATACATGCAGCCAATACACTCATACCCATAAAATAAAAATAACGAAATATTAAAAAAAAACATTTAGCCATTAAAATAGTAAAAATAGAATGAAATAAAATTAAGTTGGGTGTGGAATGAGGGAAAAGGACCGTGAGTTCAAGGCTAGCCTTGAGTACATAGTAAGACAGTATCTCAGGGGAGGCTAAGGGCTCGGTGGGTAAAAAAGCACTTGTGCAAGCCTGACACCCTGAGTTCAATTTCTGGAACCCATGGTGAAAGAAGAGAACTGACTCCTGAAAGTACTTACATGTGTGCCTACCTACCCCCACACCCACACCTATACCAACACCTACACCCACATCCACACCCACACCCAAGAATAATAATTAATAAAGATGGCATCTCAAAAAAAAAAAAAAAAACAGGCTTGGTGGTACATGCCTATAGTCTCAAAACAAACAACAACAATAACAAAAAACCAAATAACACCAAAATAACCAAATACTACCACAGAAAAGGATGTAGCTCAGTGGTAGTATGCTTGCCTAACATGTACTTTCTAGTTTGTCTTCAATTGCTGTGACAAAACACTCTGACCAATACTAACCTGTGGAGGAAAGGGTTTATTTAGCTCATATATCCCAGGTCACAATTCATCACTTAGCAAGCCCAAGGTAGGAACTCAGGGCCGGAACCTGGAGATAGGAGCTGAAGCACAGGCCAAGGAGGAACACTGCTTACTGGTTTGCTCCCCTGGACCTGCTCAGCCTGCTTTCTTAAATAATTCAGGACCACCTGCCCAGGGGTGGCACTGTCCACAATGGGCTGGGCCCTCCACATCACTCGACAATCAAGAAAATACCCCACAGACATGGCCACAGGCCAGTCCAATGGAGCCAATTCTCCAGTTGAGGCTCCCTCAACCCAGACATGTCAAGTTAACACTAAAGCTATAGCATAATGTGAAGAAACTAGGTTCATTCCTGGATTGCAAAATAACTAATTAATAAATTAATAAAACTAGAATAGTCTTAATGAGAAATTGTCTTATTTTCTCTGGTAAACTTTGTTGCAGTGAGAAGCTGTAAAATATGTGAAATCTAGTCTTGTATTCTTTATACATTTTAGACACTAGTTCTAGAATTATTAGTATTTTTGTGTGTGTGAGATGGGATCATGCCATGTAGCTCTGGTTAGCCTGTAACTTGGTATGTAAATCATGCTGGCTTCACATTTGCAGCATTCTTCTCTATTCTCCTGCCTTGGCCTTCTCAGTGCTGGGATACAGGAGCCAACAGGCTTCATAGGGCTGGGCGGCATGCATTGAGAAAAGTCTTACTGACTGTAGCCCAAGTGTCCTGGAACTTACTAGGTAGCTCAGACTGGCCTTGAACTCCACAGGATCTTCTTGCCTTCTGAGTGCTGAGATTACAGGCATGTACCACCACACTCAGTTTGGCCTACCAATGTCTAGTTGTTACAGCACCAGTTAGTGAATACATACAAAATATGCTCAAAGACCCTGTCTCCAAAAAATTAAAGGCTAGAAAACCAAGTGTGGTGGTGGATGTCTATAATCTCAGCAAGTTCAAGCTCATCTCTAGCCACATATGGAATTCTTCAGAGTCTGGGATAAATGAGACCCTGTCTCAAAAAACAAACAGACAAACAAACAAACAACTTAGGAAAACACCAAATCAAGGGCTGTAGCTCACGGGGAGTGTGCTTGCCTAGCATGTACACAGTCCTTGGTTCATTCCCAGCATCATAAAATATGAATTAACCAGTGAATAAATAAAACATTTTAAAGATAGAAAAACGTATACTATGCAAGTGTTATATAAAAGAAAGCAGAAACAGCTACATTCTAATTTTGTTAGATCTGAACCTAGACACCAGAGGTAGGCACTTACTAGAAACAGAAAACAGCTTTATAGAAAGATTAAAACAAAACAAAACAAAAAATCTACATTCTGGAGGAGCATGGTGGCACATCTTTAATCCAGCAGAGGTAAGCAGATCTCTGTGAGTTCCAAGCCAGTCAGGGCTGCATAGTAAAAGCCCCTGTTCTCAATTCTACTTTAATAAAGTTATTTTGTGTTGGTTGTAACTAGACAGGTAGTTTGCTTTTGTTATCAGAATTCTTTCATACATCCTCTGGTATCTGTAGGGCAGCAGGACATAAGCCTTTCACTGTAGTAAGCCAGAATCTGTTCACAACATGGCACCACCCTTCCTCCTGACCCCTAACAAGAAAGAATAGGAACTCCTACTTTATCCTGTGTTTGCTAAATTGAGAAACCCTGTTTATGGACATTGTACCTATTGATATGCCTGGGTCTTCTTTAGGAACTTTGGGGGGGGGGGGTTTAAAGCTATATCCATTTAGGTCTTTGGCATTTTGTCTGAACTTAATTTTGATTATTTATTTATTTATTTATTTATTTATTTATTTATTTATTTAGTCTTTTTGAGACAGGTTCTCCCTGTAGCCCCAGCTGGAACTCACTATGTAGATCAGGCTGGCCTTGAACTCACAGAGATCTGCTTGCCTCTGCCTCCACCCCCCAACCCAGTGCTGGGATTAAAGGTTGTTGCACTCTAATGGTTATTTCCATATTAAATCTAGCTTAATTTAGACACTGATCTTATAACATACAAAAGTACTTTATAACATACTTAAGCACTAAAATGTTTCTGAAGGTTCTTCCAGGTTTTCTGTTTTTCTTTGAATGCAATTCTCTTGCTAGTATTGTTACTCTGACTTTTCTCTGGGAATTCTGGTTTCAGGGGACTTATCAGGAAGGACTAGGCTGCACTTTCTCCTTCCTATCCTGATACTATGAGAGCCTGGTTCCTGAATCAAAACTTCTGTGTACCCTGTATGATAGTACACCCATGTCCAACAAGCCCTCCTCCCCACTTTCCCCACATAGAGAAGGCAAATTCTGGTCGTAGTGATCTGCCGTGAAGGGACGCTGGCTGTGCACTAGCACCTCTCCAGGACTCTGGTCTAGAGAATTCTTCTTCCTCTGTGTGGCTTGCCTTAGTGGCCGTCTTTGGCTTTGGTATGCTTTGCACTTTATTCTTTCTCACTACTTCAGCTCTTTCAATTTCGAAATTGAAATTGAAAATTTCTATTCTCTACACTTTGGCTAGTACTGCTATTTATTTATTCTTTCTAAAACTTCTATCTGGTTTTTTTCCCCCTGCTGCCTCGGATTCAGCTTCACCTGTAATCCACTGCCAAGGCCGGTGTGAGGGATGTAAACACTGCTTTACAAGAAATGCTAAACACTGCCCTCAACCATGATGGCTTAGCACTTGGAATCCGCAAAGCTGCCAAAGCCTTAGACGAGCACCAAGCCCATCTCTGTGTGCTCACATCCAGCTGTGATGAGCCGATGTATGTCAAATTGGTGGGAAAAAAAATTTGGTGGAAGCCCTTTGTGCTGAGCACCAGATCAACCTGATTGTGCTGGATAGCTTTAGTGTAAACTTGACACACCTGGGTTGAGGGCGCCTCAATTGGGGAATTGGCTCCATTGGATTGGCCTGTGGCCACATCTGTGGAGTATTGTCCTGATAGTTGAGCAGTGTGGGAGGGCCCGGCCCACAATGAGTGGTGCCACCCTGGGCAGGTTGTTGTGTACCATATAAGAGGGCAGGCTGGGCATGAGCCAAGCGAGCAAGCCAGCAAACAGCATTCCTCCATGGCCTGTGCTTTAGCTCCTGCCTCAAGGTTCCTGCCCTGAGTTCCTGCTTTGGGCTCCCTAATTGATGAACTGTGAACCAAAGGATGTAAGCTGAATATACTCTTTCCTCCCCAAGTTGGTGTCAGTCAAAGTGTTTTGTCACAGCAATGGAAGACAAACTAGAACATTGATTAAGGTTGACAACAAGCTAGGGGAATGAGTAGGCCTCTCTGCAAAATTGATTGAGAGGGGAAGCCCCTGAAAGTGGTTGGCTGCAGTTGTGTAGTTAAGGACTAAGGCAAGGAATCTCAGGCCAAAGATGTCATCGAAGGATACTTCAAATGCAAGAAATGAAGAAATAAAAAGTTTGGCTCATTGTCCCTACAAAAAAACAAAACAACCTTCTGTCTGATCACTGAAATTATCTGCTTTCTTGAAGCAGAAACCCCTCAACTGCTATGACTCGTTTATTTACACGTACAAGCAGCAGCATCCATCTCGGTCTGGTTTTCCCCCCATGACTGTACTGAAATCCAAACAAAAATCCCCCCAAACTGGATCCTGAATTGCATTAAACTTCCAATCCCCTATAGGAGCCAACACCCATGGAATATTAAATTCCTATTTAGTGCAGTCTTTGGCTACATTTCTCAGCAATGTCTGGTCATTTTCTTACACAATGCACCAGGTCCTCAGGTTCACAATACCATATTTCATCAGTGCATGCTATCATGAACAGGGGCTTTACTCACCAGTGCATCCTACACTTGCAGCAAAAGGGGCTGTTTTGATATTTTAATTTGCAGCTGGCTATTCTACTGATTTCTTAGTTTTAGTAGTCAATCATTTAACTGCCTTGGTCATCACATCTGCAAATATTTGTTCTTCTTTGGTTATGTAACTTTTAATTTCTTGTCTTATTGCAAATAGAAACAGTTCCATAATAAACATTAAACAACAATGTTGTAAGCACATTTGTCTTCTTCAATATTTATAGTGAGAACGTTTCTAACATTAAGTATTAAAAATGATACCGAATTCAGAATAAGTGTATACATCAAACAGAGCTAAAAAAAAAAAACAAACTGAGCCGGGCGTGGTGGCGCACGCCTTTAATCCTAGCACTTGGGAGGCAGAGGCAGGCGGATCTTTCTGAGTTCAAGGCCAGCCTGGTCTACAGAGTGAGTTCCAGGACAGCTGGGACTACAAGGAGACCCTGTCTGGAAAAGACCAAAAAAAAAAAAAAAACCAAAAACTGATGGACAACAGTAAGAAGTTGTAGTTGGATACTTCAAATTCCTCTCTCAGAAATGTTAGAAAGCAGAGGCAGAGAGGTGTAGAGGCGGAGAGGCAGAGGAGAGGCAGAGAGGTGTAGGGGCGGGTGGAGGGGGACAGAGGCAGAGAGAGAGGGGCAGAGAGGCAGAGGCAGGCAGATCTCTGCAAGTCCAAGGGCAGCTGGAGCTACAGGGAGACCCTGTGTCAAAAAAAAGAAAGAAAAATAAAAACAAAGGTGCTGAAAAGATGGCTCAGGGTTAAGAGCACTGACTACTCTTACAGAAGACCCAGGTTCGATTCTCAACATCCACAAGGCAGCTAATAACCGTCTGAAACTCCAGTTCCAGGGACTCTAATGCCCTCTTCCAACTTGATGGGCACTGCATGAGACAGGTGCTCTTTCATACATGCAGGCAATACACTCATACGCATTAAATAAAAATAAATAAAAGCCGGGCGTGGTGGCGCACGCCTGTAATCCTAGCACTTGGGAGGCAGAGGCAGGAGGATCTTTGTGAGCTCAAGGCCAGCCTGGTCTACAAAGTGAGTTCCAGGACAGCTGGGGCTATAGGGAGACCCTGTCTGGAAAAGACAAAAAAACAAAAACAAACAAAATAAATAAATAAAAACAATTAAAAAATGCCAGAATGCCAGAATGCCAGCACTTGGGAGGCAGAGGCAGGCAGATCTCTGTGAATTCCAAGCCAGCCTGGTCTACATAGAAAGTTCTATGACAACTGGGTCTACAGGGAGATCCTGTCTCAAAAAGATAAAAAAATAAAATAAACAGAAGTCGGTGAAACCATTAGCTCTAAACAGATAAAAAATTGGCAAATCTTTACACAGAGTGACAGAAAGGGGATGGGAAGAGAGAGAAATACCATTATCATGAATTCAACAATAAATTCATCAATGGACTCTGCAACTACTAAAAGATAGTAAGTGAATAGTATAAACAATTCTACACAGATGTAAATTTGACAACTCAGAAATTATTTTAAAAGGGAGGGAGGGAAGAAGAGTGAAAGAGAGTGGGGCGGAGTGGATAAGATGGAGGTTAGGGAAGAAACCTAAGAACAACTCAATATGAAATAAATAACCAGTTTTTAACTAATAAATAAATTAGTGGTCATTTTGGAATACTTCAAAAGGCACTCTCTAGGCCTAGATGGTTTCCGTGGAAATTTTTTACTTTAAAAAAAAATCAATTAACACAGGATTGGAGAGATGATGGCTCAGTGGTTAAGAGTACTTAATGCTCTTCCAGAGGACCCAAGTTTGATTTCCAGCACACACATCAGGTGGCTCGTAATTGCCTGCAACTCCAAGTCCAGGGGATTGGATGCCTTCTTCTGGCTTCTACTGGCACCCATACATATCAAGAAAAAGAAATCTTTAAAAAACAAACAAACAAACAACAAAAAAAACAACTAACTGTCACAACCCTCTGTATAATACAGAATTGAAAGGAATAATTTTAAATTCACTATTCACTATATAGAGCTAGTAATTAACCTGATACCAAAACTGGGTAAGATCTTCCTCACATACAAACATATATACCCCATATACAAATGAAGAAACTACAAACTACTAACAATTTCATTATTATATATATAAAAGTCCTTAATAAAATGCTAAAAAAATGAATGGAATTCAGCCACTTATAAAAAGAATTTCACCAGGCTGGAGAGATGGCCTAGCGGTTAAGAGTGCCGACTGCTCTTACAGAGGACCCGGGTTCGATCCCCAGCACCCACATGGCGGCCGAGAACCGTCTGAAACTCCAGTTCCAGGAGAGCTCCAGTTCCAGGGGAATCTGACACCCTCTTCTGACCTCCGAGGCATTGCACGACATGGGTGCACAAACCTGCATGCAGACAGTACATTGATACACATACAGAAATTTAAAAAAAAAATTTTTTTTAATTAAAAAAAAAAAGGAATTTCACCAAAAAGTAGTTTATTCAAGTAAGGTGAGTCTAAAATCAATATTCTAAAACAAATACAATACATATTAAAAGTCTTAAAGTCCTATCATTTCACCCAATGCAGAAAAACTATTTGACTAAACCCAAACCTCATTCATGGTTTTTCAAAATTCACAGAAAAAGAGGAACAGAGGACAACTTGCATCTACAAAAACCCTATAGTTAACATACACTTCACAGTGAAAGATTGAATGCCTTCCCCGAAAGAAAAAGGACAAAGATTGCTCTCACCATATTACTCAACCAGTGCTAGAAATTCTTGCAACTAGAAAAAGGCAAAGAAAATAAAAAGACACAGATTTGAAAAGAAAAAATAGAAATGTCATTAACATGATTGTCTACGTATTACTTTCTAATTACTGTGAAAAAATACTTGAGATTTGAGATCTTGGAAGAGCTCCCCCCCCC
>VZQC01013903.1:1009112-1081827 GCA_009823505.1 Rhizomys pruinosus | reverse complement strand
CACATTAAATTTATTATTTATTTTTAACAAATCTAGACCCATGTTCCCGCTCATTCCCCCATCCCACCAGAGCTCGTGCATTCTGCCAAACATGTCTTCCATCTCTTAGTCTTTCTCAATATTTTTCCATGGGGAAGTTGACTGTTTTGAGCAGAAGTTCACTGTTTTCAGTCAGTTTCTTACAATTTTTGCATTGTTTTGTTGTTGTTGTGTTTCCAAAATGCATTATGCCCAACTGCTTTGAACAAAAGCTCAGGGGGGCCCTACAAAGAAATACTTACAACTGGGTAATTGGCACTAGCATCCACAGATGAGTGATACCATGCATCGTTTGTTTTTTCTGGGAACTGTGTTACTTCACTCAGCATGATGTCCTCTAGCTCCAGCCATTTTCCTGCAAAGCTCGTGATGTCGTCTTTCTTTACTGCTGCATAGAATTCCATTGTGTAGATGTACCACATTTCTCTATCCACTCGTCAGTTGAGGGGCATTTAGGTTGGTTCCAGTCTTGCTATTGTGAAAGAGAGCTGAATAAACATGGCCGTGCATGTGTCCTGTTGTGTGGCGTAAGTCCTGGAAGGTACATGCCCAGAGTGGTTTGCTGGTCGGTCATTTCAATCCAAATCTTCCAAGTGTTTCTCCACACTCTCCTATTCTTTACAATTCGTCTTCACTATCTACCCTACGTTCAATCCTATCCACATTCATCTAATCAAAAATAATGGGCGGATCAGCTTGGGGGCGCGCACCAATATTTCCCTTTTCATCACAGATTTATTTGATTTGGAGTTGTTCCTTCTTTCTTTTGTTAACTGGGCTAGAGGTCTGTCTATCTTGTTTATTTCTTTCAAAGAACCAACTTTGCTTCATTGATTTTTTTGTATTGTTTTCTTTGTTTCTATTTCATTGATTTCTGCTCTGATTTTTGTTATTTCTTCCTGTCTGTTGCGTTTAGGGTTCATCTGTGTTGCCTCTCAAGTCTTTTAGCTGTAGTGTTAGATCATTCACTTTGTGCTCTTTCTGTTTTTCTAATGTAGGCACCCAGGGCTATAATTTCCCTCTTAGGACTGCTTTTAAGGTATCCCATAGGTTTTGTTGTGTTGTATTGTCATTGTCATTCGTTCCAGGAATGGTTTTATTTCTTTCTTTATCTCTCCTTGACCCATTATATTCAAGAGTGTGTTGTTTAGTCTCCCATGTGTTCTTGTAGGCAGGAGGGCTTGTTCCTGGTGTTGATGTTGAGCTTCATTGCACTGTGGTCTGACAGAGCATGAATTATTTCAATTCTTTTTATTGTGGAGGTTTTCTTCTGTGTCCAAATGTGGGGTCGCATTTGTGGGAGATTCCGTGGGTGGCTCGAGAGAAAGTATGATTCTCTGGTGTTTATAGGATGGAATGTTCGTAGAGTCTATGAGGTCCATTTGGTGTATTCATATCGTCAGTTCGAGATGTCTCTTGTTTATTTTTGTCCTGTGACCTATCCAAAGGACTTCCAGTGGGGTATTGAAATCTCTCCACATGAGTGGCTGGGTGTCTTAGCTTGAGGCTGGGTGGTCCTGGAGAATTGTGTCGTATAAAGTTTGGTGCACCAGAATTTGGGCATATTAGTTCATAATGTGAAATCTTCTTGTGATTGTTCCTGTGAGAAATGTAATGGCCTGTTCTTTGTCTCTCTGATTTCTTTTACTTTGAGCTATTTTATCTGATATAAAATAGCAACACCTGCTTTCTTTTTGTACCATTCTTGAATATTTTTTTCCATCCCTTCACTTTAAGGTGGTTGCCTGTCCTTGAAGGTAAGATGTGTTTCTTGTAGACAGCATATCGATGGATTCTGTTTCCTAATCCAGCTCTCCCAGTCTATGTCTTTTGGATTGGGGAATTTAGTCCATTAATATATTAAGGTTATGACTGATAACGTTTGTGTTGCTTCCTTTTTGCCTTTATCCATCTGCGGTTTTGATTTAGGTTTCTACTCATTGCAGTTATGCTTTTATTGAAGTTCTCCTTCTGTCTCCTTGGGTTAGGTTGCCTCCTTTCTTCTGTTCTTTGATTGCTTCAAGTATTCTCTGAAGGTTTGACTTTCTGGACATGTAAAAAAAAAAAAAAAAAAGAAAAATACTTGACAAAAGTAACTTAAAGAAAGAAGGCTTTGGCCAGGCATGGTGGCCCACACCTTTAATCCCAGCACTTGGGAGGCAGACGCCTCATCTCTGTGAGTTCAAGGCCAGCCTGGTTTACATAGAGAGTTCCAGGGAGACCCAGTCTCAAAAAAAAAAGGCTTTAAGTCTGGCTCACTGACAGTCAATCATAGCAGGGAAGGCATGGCAGGAGTTGGAGGCAGGGCTGGTCACAAACTGTCAGAGAGAGGAATCCTAAAGTTCCACTTGCAACATCACAGTCCGGGTAGAAATTCCCATAGAATCAACTTACACAAAAGCAATTCTTAGAATTAATAAACTACTCCAGTAAAGTTGCAGGATACAAATAAACTCCAACTCCACTTCTATATACTGGCAATGAACACATGAATGCCAAAAATAATTCCCAAATTAAAAAAAAAAAACTATACACAAAACATACATTAAAGAAAGGCATATAAAAAATAATAAAAAAAAGAAAGGCATAAGAGATCTTTTTAAAGAGGAGAGAGGGGAGGCTGAAGAGATGGCTCAGGGGTTAACAGCACAGGCTGCTCTTGCAAAGGACCTGGGTTTGATTCCCAGCACCCATATGGCAGCTAACAACCACCCATAACTCTAGTTTCAGGGGACTGGATGCCCTCTTCTGACCTCCATGGGCACTGCATAACATGGGTGCACTGACACACATGCAGGTAATACACTCATATACATAAAATAAAAATAGTAAGATTTTTAAAAATTTTTCAAAAGGAAAGAAGACAAATCATCTTTATAAATTAGAAAATTCAACAAAAGAAAGATTTCAGTTCTCTTTAAATTAACGGATTTAACATAACTGGAATAGTTAATCTTGGTTATCAACTTGATGGGATTTAAAATCACCATGGAAACAAATCTCTGGGCAAGTCTAGATTGAGTTGAGGGGAAAACACACCTTCCCATCTCAATGAGCAGCACCATTCCATAGCCTGGGGTCCTAGACTGAATAAAAAGAGAGGAGGCTGAGTACCAGCATTCATCTCTTTCTGCTTCCTGACTGTGGATGCAGTGTGACCAGCTACTACTTGTTCCTGTTCCCATACCTTAGAACTATAGACCCTGAAATGTAAACAAAAATCCTTCCTTGCTTAGGTTGCTTTTGTCAGGTATTTTGTTGCAGCAATGAGACAAGGGGATGAAAAAACTACCAATAACTCAGCAATCTTTCTGATAAATGCTGAAAGACCTATTCTGGGCTGGACATGGTGGTGCATGCCTTTAATCCCAGCACTCAGGAGGCAAAGGCAGATGGATCTCTGTGAGTTCAAGGCCAGCCTAGTCTACATAGTGAGTTCCAGGACAGCTGGGGCCACAGGGAGACCCTGTCTCAAAAAAACCAAAAAATAAAGGGTTGGTTAGTGAAGTAACTTTTTTTTTAATTTTATTTATTTTTGTATGTGTATGAATGTACTGTCTGCATGTAGGTTTGTGCACCCATGTCCTGCAATGCCCACGGAGGTCAGAAGAGGGTCTCGAATTCCCCTGGAACTGGAGTTCTCCTGGAATTGGAGTTACAGATGGTTCTTAGCTGCCATGTGGGTGCTGGGGATGGAAGCCGGGTCCTCTGCAAGAGCAGTCGGTGCTCTTAACTGCTAGGCTATCTCTCCAGCCCTGTGAAGTAACTTTTTAGGAGCATAAGGTAGGAGCAACTTTTCTACTCAATTTCAACACACATGTATAGTCACGAAATGCAGTAAATTAAAAACAATTGACTATAGTACTGACAGAGACATATACACCAATTTATAGAACAGAGAACCTAAGATAAAAAAATGTCCTGTTAGCCAGGTGTGATGGTTCATGTCTATAACCCTACTCCTTGAGAAGAGGAGGCAGGTGGATCTAAGTTCCCGACCAGCCTGGTCTACACAATTAGTTTGGGGCCAACCAGGGCTACATAGAGAGGTCCTGTCTCAAAAACAACGACAACAACAACAACAACAACAACAACAACAACAACAACATGCCAGCTGTCTCAAAAAGAAATCCCCACCCCCGAAAAAAAAAAAAAAAAAAAAGGCAAAAGCAACATGATGGAAAGGAATTGTCTTTTCACCAAATGGTGCTATTAACAACTGGACATTTATAGGCCAAGCTGAGCATGGTGGTATATACCACTGGAGTTCAAGACCAGTATGGGATACCTAGCAAGTTCCAGGACAGCTGGGCTATAGTCAGTAAGACCTTGCTCAATGCTTCCCAACTCCACACAAGAAGTAGTTTACAATGGCCTGTAACTCCAGGTCTAGGGGATTTGGCACTTTCATCTGGCCTCCAGAAACATATGCACATACATGGCATACTTCACACAGACACACAAACATGTAATTTTAAAAATTAGAGAAAAGAGCAATGAACCACAGCAAATGAATTTAGAAAAGAACAAAACAAAACATGGAGCTGAAGAGATGGCTCAGCAGCTAAGAGCACTGGTTGCTCTTGTGAGGGACCCAGGTCTGGCTCTCAGCACCCACATGGCAGCTAACACCAGTCAGTAATTCCAGTTCCGGGGATCTTTGGATCCTCTTCTGGCATCTTTGTGCATTTCATGCACAGGTGCACTTACAAACATGCAGATAATATACTCATACACATAAAAGTAAATAAAAAAATATTTTTTAAGCCGGGTGTGGTGGCGCACGCCTTTAATCCTAGCACTTGGGAGGCAGAGGCAGGCGGATCTTTGTGAGTTCAAGGCCAGCCTGGTCTACAGTGTGAATTCCAGGACAGCTGAGGCTACAGGGAGACCCTGTCTCAAAAAGACAAAAAAACGCTCAGTCTCTCACACTTTTTACTTCTTGAGGTATTGGTAATGGAACACACAGCCTCACACAGTCTAGACAAGTGCTCTAACAGTGGGCTGGCTACATCTCCTTAATCTCTCAACTGGCTTAATTTCTTAACTTAATTTCTCAACTGAAAAAGCATTTGACTAAATTTAACACCCTTTCCTCTGAAAACAGAGGAACTTTCTCAACATTACTATATTAGTTATTTTCCTCCTTGCCATGACCAAAATAGCTGGCAACGGAGAAGGATTTATTTTGGCTCAAGTTTTGAAGGCATACATATATCCATTATGGTGGGGAGGGCATGGCAGCAGGAGCAGGAGGTGGATGGTCACACTGTGTCTATGGTCAGGAAACAGAGCGAGGAATGCTGGTGTTCACCAGGCTTTCTCCTTTTATTCCTTTCACTCAGTCTAGGCTCTAATCCATGGGATCTAAGGTGAGTCTCACTTCTCAGTTCAACTTCTTATAAATACCCTCAAAGACCTGCCAGAAGGTGCAGCACTTAACTATAAAGCCCAAGGTAACACAAAGTCATCACAGTGATAAAAGACATCTACATAAAACCTCTAAAACCATTCAATGGTGAAACACTGAAAGCTATGCCACGGAGATCAGAAATAGGACAGGATGGTCACATCTACCACTTCTTTGTATTTATTTCTGTATGTGTATGAATGTACTGTCTGCATGCAGGTTTGTGCACCCGTGTCGTGCAATGCCTCGGAGGTCAGAAGAGGGTGTCGGATTCCCCTGGAACTGGAGTTCTCCTGGAACTGGAGTTTCAGACGGTTCTTGGCCGCCATGTGGGTACTGGGGATCGAACCCGGGTCCTCTGTAAGAGCGGTTGGCATTCTTAACCGCTAGGCCATCTCTCCAGCCCTTGTTTGTACTTTCTAAGGTAGAATTTAATGTAGCACAGGTTGGCCTGAGACTCGTCTGTGCAGCTGAAGATGACCTTCTGATTCTCCTGCCTGGGCTCCCAAATGCTGAGGTTACAGCCATGCAATTATCACTTTTTTTAAATGTGTATGAGTGTTCTGCCTGTATGTATAAAAGTGCACCCATGTCATGCAGTGCCCACGGAGGTCAGAAGAGAGTGTCCTATCCCCCTGGAACTGGAGTTATGGATGGTTATTAACCCGTCATGTAGGTACTGGGATCCAAACATGAGTCTTCTTAAGAGCACTCCACATTCTTAACCCCTGAGCAATCTCTGCAGCCCACTTAATGTTGTTATTGAAGTCTCTTGTTACCTAACAAATCCCAACAGTCTTTTTTGTAGAAATGGAAATCCCAATCCTCAAATTCATTTAAAATTGGAAGCAGGGCTTCCAGAGGCAAATCAATCAAGAAAACAACAACAAAAAGTTGGGGATTCACGCCCTGATTTCAGTCAGTACTACAATGTAACCAAACCTGTGTGGTTGCCTGCTGTGACAACACATGCCTGTTATTGGAGCATTCAGAAGGCAGAAGCAAGACAGAAGATTTGAGGCCAGCCTGAGCTTACATGAAGAGACTCTGTCTCAAACAGCTGTATGTTATTGGCATAAGGATAGAAATAAACCAATGAAACAAAGTCTAAAAATACTTATACAGCTATAGCCAAACAATCTTTTAAAAGGGCTCCAGGTCTTTTCGAAGGTGAGAGAACAGGTGCTGTTCTCTTGAACAAATGGTGCTGGGACAATTGAATTTTCAATGAAGTTGGACCCCTAATGCATACCAAACACAAAAATCAACTTACTCAGCTACTCTGAAGGCTAAAGCAGTAAGACTGCAAGTCTGAAGATAGCCATGGCAACTTAGCATCCTCTCAAAATGAAGGGAAAAAGAGGGCCAGGAACACAGTTTAGATTTTGGGTTCAAGCCAGCCATGGTGGTGCACACCTTTAATCTCAACATTCAAGACGAGGCATAGGCATGGGCATGGGCATGGGCATGGGCATGGGCATGGGCAGAGGCAGAGGCAGATAGATATCTGTGAGTTCAAGGCTGCCTGGTCTACATACCGAGTTCTGGGACAGACAGGGAGACCCTGTCTCGAAAAAAGACCAAAAGAAAAGAAAATAAATAAGTCATTCTCATTAGTGATGCAGGAGTAAAGATGCCTGCAACTTTAAAATTCACCAAAACAAAATAAGCTAGGCATGGCAGCTCATGTCTGTAAACCCAGCACTTGGGGCTGAGACAGGAGGACTGCCACAAGTTTGAGGGCAGCTTAGGTTCAATCTTCAACACCATACCAAAAAAAAGCAATGATTCATAAAAGCAATAATGTATTTTTTTAACAGGGTCTCACTATGTAGCCCTGACTGGCCTGGAACTTACCATGTAGACCAGACTGGCAGTGAACTCAGAGATCAACCTGTCTCTGCTACCCCAGTGCTGGAATTAAAAGGCACATGACACCACACCTGGCAATTTTTAAATGTAATTTAATTATTTCCTTACTTATTTTGATATTTGGGGTTGGACCAAGGATCTCATGCTTGGTAGGCACATACTCTGTCATTGCACTATATCCTAATCCTAAAAACAAAAAATGTGTGTCTGTGATGTATATGCAAACAGATGCCACGGTGTGCAAGTGGAGGTCAGAGAGCAACTTTATAAAGCTGGTCCCCCCTTCCACCTTTACATGGAGTCAAGGGATCAAACTCACGTTCATTAGATTTGAATGGCAAGAACTTTTCCCAGCTAAGCCATTCTCACTGGCCCCAAATTTTGAGACAGAATCTCAATAAACTGTCCAGATTGGCTTATACAGACCAGGCAGGACCCGAAACTTGTAAACATCTCCTTCAACCTCCTAAGTATGTAGGATTGCAGTATTGTACTAAGCCACCTTATTAAAACATAGTAATTTCACCGCAGAAACATCTGACAAAGCATTGATTTCCAGAATATATAAACTACTCAAAAAACAAAGAAGAAAACAAATGACCCACTCAATAGATGGAGCAAAGAGCTGAACAGAGACTTCACAAGTGAGGAATTAGAGATGGCTGAGAAACACCTCAAGAACTGTTCAACATCACTAATCATTAAGGAAATGCAAATCAAAACCACTTTAAGATATCTTACTCCAATAAGACTGGCTAGGATCAAGAAAACAAATGATACCAAGTGCTGGAGAGGTTGTGGGGAAAGGGGAACACTCATCCACTGCTGGTGGGAATGGAAACTCGTACAGCCACTATGGAAAGCAGTGTGGAGAACCCTTGGAAGACTTGGAATGAACTTGCCACCCAACCCAGCCATACCACTCCTGGGCATGTACCCTCAAGACCCACCCCACCACAGAGATACATGTTTATTTCAGCTCTCTTCACAATAGCAAGGAGCTGGAACCAACCCAAATGCCCCTCAACTGATGAGTGGATAGAGAAAATGTGGTACACCTACACAATGGAGTTCTATGCAGCAGTAAAGAAAGATGACATCACGAGCTTTGCAGGAAAATGGTTGGAGCTAGAAGATATCATGCTGAGTGAAGTAACATAGTCCCAGAAAAACAAACGATGAATGGTATCCCTCATCTGTGGATGCTAGTGCCAATTACCTAGTTGTAAGTATTTCTTGTGCACTGCCCCTTGAGCTTTTGTCCAAGCAGTTGGGAGTGATGCATATTGGAAACAAAAACAACAGAAAGGACTACATCAAAGAACTGACTAAAACAGTGAACTTCTGCTCCAAACAGTCAACTTCCATTCTACTCAAAACAGTCAACTTCTACATGGAGAATTTTGAGAAAGACTGAGAAAGAGATGAAAAGCATGTTTGGCAGAATGCATGAACTCTGGTGGGGTGGGGGGATAGGGTGGGGGACATGGGTCTAGATTTAATAAAAATATATATATAAACAAATAAAGTTAAAAAAAAAAACATAATAATATCCATGTTTGTCATATAGTAAGTGTTCACCACATTTTTACCAACCCAGTAAAAATCAGCATGAAAACCTTTAAAAAAAAAAAAAGACAACTCAATAGGCCAGCAAGATAGTCAGCAGGTTAAGGCACATACTGCCAAATCTGATGACCTGAGTTCAATCTCTGGGACTGACATGGTGGCACACACCTTTAATCCTAACAGAGGCAGACAGATCTCTGAGAGTTCAAGGCCAGCCTGGTCTACACAGCGAGTTCCAGATCAGCTGGAGCTACAGTGAGACCCTATCTCAAAAAGAAAAAAAAAAAAAAAGATTTTTCAAAATCATCTTACAGCTTTTACAGCTTAAAATTATCCATTTTCAGGAGCTGGAGAGATGGCTCTGTGGTTAAGAACAGTTGAAGTTCTTCCAGAGGACCTGGGGTTCGATTTTCAGCACCCACTGGCAGCTAACAGTCTATAATGCCAGTTCCAGGAGACCTAACACCCTCTTCTGGCCTCTCCAGGCACTGCACCCATGTGGCAGACATATTCATGCAGGCAAAACACTCATACACATAAAAATAATAAAATTTTTAAACATCCATTTTAGAAATAACATCTGAGGGCCCAGCAAAATGCTCAGCAAGTAACAGTGCTTGTTGCCAAGGCAGATAACTGGAATTGATCCCTGGAATCCACATGGTGGGAGGAGAGAACTGACTCTTGCAAGGTTCTCTGACCTCCACACATGCGTGTGCTGCCTCCTCCCCACAAACATATAAAAAATAATAAAAACATGAGCAAGTAGCTGGGTATGGGGACATATACCTTTTCTCCAGCACTCAGGAAGTAGAGGCAGACAGATCTGTGAGTTCAAGGCCAGCCTGGTCTACAACAACAACAGTAAGAACAACAACAAAAGAGGTGGCCTGGAGAGATGGCTCAAGGGTTAAGAGCACTGGCTTTTCTTGAAGAGGAGCTGGGTTAAGTTCCCAGCACCCAACTAGCAGCTAACAACTTCAATTCCAGGGGATCCAACACTCTCTTCTGACCTCTGCACAACACATTACATACATGCAGGCAGTACACTCATACACATAAAAAAAATTTTTTTTAAAACCCACCCACTACCAGAAAAAAAAAATGCAAATGACAAGCTAAAAGAAAATATTTGTACCTAGAATGGTAGTGCACACCTATGATCCAGGCACGTGGGAGGTAGAGGCAAGAGGATCATAAGTTCAAGGCCATGAGCCTCTTATCTAAAATAGAAAAATAGCAGGGGCTGGCAAGGATGCTCAGTGAGTAAAGACATGTCCTACCCACCAAGCCTGGATCTAAGCTGCATCTCTCAGATCCATGTGGTAGAGAAAAGAACTAATTCCCTCAAGTTGTCCTCTGATTTTTACACACACACACACACACACACACACACACACACACACACGGCCCCACATACAAAATAAAAAATTTTTTTAAAAGGCACAATGCTCAGGGGCTGGAGAGATGGCTCAGATGTTAAGAGCACTGACTGCTCTTGCAGAGGACCTGGTTCAATTCCCAGCATCCACATGGCGTCTAGCTAGTTCTTAGGCCGGGTGTGGTACAAATCTTTAATTGGCAGAGGCAGGCCGATCTCTGTGAGTTCAAGGCCAGTCTGGTCTACATAGCAAGCTCCAGGCCAGCTGGGACTAAAGGGAGACCCTGTCTCAAAAAGACCAAAAAAAAAGGCACAATGCTCATGTCTTTAATTCTAGCATTCAGGAGGCAGATGCATTTGTGAATTTGAGGCCAGAGGCCAGCCTAGTCTACATAATGAGTTCCAGGCTTCCCAGGTCTACACAGTGAGATCCTGTCTCAAATAAATAAGTAGAATATTAATACATTACATTGTCAAAAGGACAACCATCTAGAATATGTAAGAGATCTTATAATTCAAAGCTAAAAAGAAAAATACAGGTGTGGTGGTGGGCACCTGTATTCCCAGCACTCAAGAGGCAGAGGCATGCCAATCTCTGTGAGTTCAAGGCCAGCCTGGTCTACATGGTGATTTCCAGGACAGCTGGGGGCTACAAGGAGACCCTGTCTCAAAAGACCAAAAAAAGGGGCTGGAGAGATGGCCTAGCGGTTAAGAGCACCGACCGCTCTTACAGAGGACCAGGGTTCGATCCCCAGCACCCACATGGCGGCTGAGAACCGTCTGAAACTCCAATTCCAGGAGAACTCCAGTTCCAGGGGAATCCGAGACCCTCTTCTGACCTCCGCGGCATTGCACGACACGGGTGCACAGACCTGCATGCAGACAGTACATTGATACACATACAGAAATAAATAAAATTAAAAACAATAATAATAAAGACCAAAAAAAAAAAAAAGTCAATGCTTTAAATGGACAAGAGGTTAAACAGTCATGGTCCAACAGCATATACAAGAATGGCTCACTAAGTGCTTCTGCCAAGCCTGATGACCTCAATTTGATCCTGAGGACCCAAGCAGTGGCAAGAGAGAACCAACTCCTTTAAACTGTCCTCTAAACTGGTGTGGTGGTTGATACCTTTAATCCCAGCACTCACAGAGATCCCACCTCCAGGAAGAGGCACATACACCTCTGTGAGATCAAGGCCAGCCTGGTCAACATAGCAAGCTCCAAGCACAGGGCTACAAGGTAACCCTCTTTCACAAAAAAAAAAAACAAAAAAACAAAAAAACCCTAAACTGTTTTCTGACCTACACACACATGCTATGGCATGCACCCCTCCCAACAACACACACACACACACACACACACACACACACACACACACACACACACTCTCTCTCTCTCTCTTTCTCACACACACACAAAGAATGCAAAAAAAAACCTGAATATATCATTAGTTACCAAGATACCAGAATGACTAAAACTAAAGACTGGTAACATTAAATATTGGTTATCATATATTACTAGTGAGAGAATTTAAGATGGTATGACCATTTTAGGGAAAGATCTGGTTGTTTCTAATAAAAGAAACAGACATCACTGGGCGTGGTGGCACATGCCTTTAATCCCAGCACTCAGGGAGGCAGAGGCAGGCAGATCACTGAGTTCAATACCAGCCTGGTGTACATAGCAAGCGCCAGCTGGGACTAGAGACCCTGACTCAAAAAAAAAAAAAAAGAAAAGAAAGAAAAAAGAAACAGACATCTATCCTATGAGCCATTTCTCTTGGTATCGATGTACAAGAAATGATGTTTTAAAACAGACTTGTGTAAAAACTATGGAAGCTGGATATGCACAATCCCAATATTTGGGAGGTAGAAGTAGAAAAATAAGGAATTCAATGGGCCTGGAGAGATAGCTCAGTGGTGAAGAGCACTGGCTGCTCTTGCAAAGGAACTGGGTTTGGTTCCCAGCACCCACATGGTGGGTAACAACTGTCTGTAACTCCAGTCCCAGGGGAATCAGACAATCTCTTCTGAGCTCTGAGGGCATTGCACTACACAGGTGCACTTAACACACATGCAGGCAATAAATATACTTATACACATAAAATAATAAAATACTTAAAAGAGAAATAGGAAGAAGAGGAAAAAGAGGAGGAGGAAAAGGAGGAGTTGTTATTGTTGTTTAAGACCATGTGGGAGGCTGGAGAGATGGCTCAGCGGTTGAGAGCACTGACTGCTCTTGCAGAGGACCTGGGTTCAATTCCCAGTGCCTACATGGTGGCTAAGAACTATCTTTAACACCGGTTCTAGGGGAATCCGACGCCCTCTTCTGACCTCTGAGGCATTGCACAACATGGGTGCATCAACCTACATGCAGACAGTATACTCATACACATAAAAATAAATTAATTAACTTTAAAAAAAGACCATGTGGACAGCCGGGTATGGTGGCACACGCCTTTAATCCCAGCACTTGGGAGGCAGAGGCAGGTGGATCTCTGTGAGTTCAAGGCCAGCCTGGTCTACACAGTGAGTTCTGAGGCTGCTGGGGAGACCCTGTCTCAAACACAAACACACCACACACACAGGCACAAAAGAACATTCATGCTGGGTGTGGTGGTTTACACCTTTAATCCCCAGCACTCGGGAAGCAGAGGCAGGTAGAGTTCAAAGTCACCTGGTCTACATAGAGAGCTCCTGGTCAGCCAGTGTTACATAGTAAGACCCTATTCTCAAAAAAAAAACAAACAAGAACATTCATAACAACTTTATTCATAGCTCCAAATTTAAAGCATCTAGATATCCATCCACTAAACAAAACTGTGATACAGTCACATGATGGAAAAACATAACCTCAGAAACCTCACCAAAAATATATACTATGTGAATCTGTTTACATGATGTTCCAGAACAGATAAATCTATGGTGGAATAATATATAGTTAGATCAGTGGTTATCTTTGGGAGGAGGGGACAGGGACTGAGTAAGAAGACATGAAGGAAACGTCAGAAGTAATGGCAATGTTCTTCTATACTCTGGTTCAATTGTGTACAGTCATTGAGCAGTAGAATTAACAGCTGTATGTTACACCATACATAAACTTCCTTAAAAACAGGAACTGTAAAAAAAAAAAAAGTCGTTTTTGAGTTCCAGGACAACTGGGGCTACAGGGAGACCCTGTCTCGAAAAAGACCAAAAAAAAAAAAAAGGGCATTTCTCATTACTGATGCAGGAGGAAAGCGTACTGATGCCCGCAACTTTAAAATTCATCAAAACAAAATAAGCTAGGCACGGCAGCTCATGCCCGTAAACCCAGCACTTAGGGCTGAGGTAGGAGGACTGCCACAAGTTTGAGGGCAGCTTGGGCTTCACAGTGAGTTCAGGGTATGGTGAGACCCCCCTTTCAAAACCACAGACTAACAGAGGAAGGGAGGAGAAGATAGGCATGTGATGAATCAAACAGGATAAGAAGTTCATTATAGGGGCTGGAGAGATGGCCTAGCGGTTAAGAGCGCCGACCGCTCTTACAGAGGACCCGGGTTCGATCCCCAGCACCCACATGGCGGCTGAGAACCGTCTGAAACTCCAATTCCAGGAGAACTCCAGTTCCAGGGGAATCTGAGACCCTCTTCTGACCTCCGCGGCATTGCACGACACGGCGCATAAACCTACATGCAAACAGAAAACATTCATACACATAAAAAAAAAAAAAAAAAAAAAAAAAAATAAAATGTTATAAAAAAAAACGTCTGTAAAATAAAAAAGAGAAGTTCATTATAGCATGCTAGATGGTGTATAGTTAGACTTCCATTAAGATGCAACCAAAATACATTTGCAATTGAAATATATAGTATCTAATATACAATATACAAATATATAATATATAGCATAAATATATTTAATTCTAAATTGTATAATCTCCCAAATTCTAGCATATATAGACCTGACATTAAGACATTGAGACATTAAGGTAAATAAACATAAAAAGCTTCTGGGGACCCAAATGCATGCCTTTAATCCCAGCACTTGGGAGGCAGAGACAGGTGGATCTCTGAGACTGAGTCCAGCCTGGTCTCACATAATCAGGTCCAGGCCAGCTGGGGCTACAGGAAGACCCTGTAAAAAACAAAAAAAAAAAAAAAAAAAAAAAAAAAAAAGAGGCTTTGGGATTTGTTTAGGTGTGTGTGGGGGGGTTAGTTCTTTGAGACAGAAGCTAAAGTAGCACAGGCTGGCCTCAAACTCCCTATATAGCTAAGAATGACATTAACTCCTGATTCTTCTGCTTCCACCTCATATGGTAGGATTACAAACTTAGCCTATAAGCCAATCTTAGCCAGTCTGGCTTCATCAGTATAGAGGTCTGGTCGTGCCCGTCTGAGAAACTGAGATTACAGGGCTGAACCACCAGCCTAGGTCATGTATAAGTGTTTCTACATAGACACAGGTTTCACCTATATTTATATCTTTACTTACACACCTAGAAAGTCCAAATCTGCTGCATTCTATATCAAAGATTACCTGCCCACTGAAGAAATATACCTGGACAACCCAAAAGCGCTGAATCAACATGTTTCAAGCCATCGATGTGCTATGCCTCTCTCTACCCCAAAGCTCTCTAACTGCCCACATGCACACCAGAATCAAGATTCTTCCTGCTTCCTTAACAATCATCTAGTCACTTAGTAAGGTACTAGGTACTTTCAATTTTGTTTTTTAAATCTCTCTCAAACAGAATCTCCATTCCAACCCAAATGCCTATCATATTTGGCTAGACTAGTAAACCAGCTTTCCACTTTCTCTCTCCAATATCAGGTTCTCAGTTTTTCCATTCTTTTGACAGAGTGAAGTTTCTAAAATTCATATGGTGTTACTTCCCTACTTAAAATTCCAAAATGGGCAGCCATGATGGCTCATACCTATAATCCCAGCACTAGGGTAGTTGAGCCAGGAGGACTACACTACAAGTTCAAGGCTAGCCTGAGCTACAGAATAAGACTGTCTAAAACTAACAAACAAACAGAGTCCTACTTATAAACCAGTCTCTCATCAGACTCACACTACCACTTTCTACTTAGTCTTTTCTAATTATGTAATTTACCTTTTCATCCTTAATGCTGAAGACAACACTTGTTCTGAGGTAACTGAGGTATCCGTGTAATAAAATAGAACTCAAACTGATAGATACTTGAGATATATAGTAGACCCTGTGATTACACTCAGGAAAAGTAACAGCAGTATCTTGCTAAAACAAGATTTTTGACAGGTAATCCAGTCAGAAGATCAGAGTAGAGCCACCTTATCAATTATCATAAATTCCATATGAAAACTGCATTTGGGGCTGGAGCAGGATGGCTTACGGTTTAAAAGCACTGTTCTTCCAGAAGACCTGGGTTACGTTCCTAGCACCTATATGGCAGCTAACTGTCCCTAACTCTGTTCAAGGGGATCCGATTCCCTCTTATGATCTCCCAGACATTGCATATGTTTTGCACTTGCATACATACAGGAAAAACATTCATACACATAAAATAAAAATAAATTAAAAAAATTTTTAAATGCATTTTTATCTTAAACTCAAAGGACATCAACGGTTCTGAGTATGACATGTTTAGAAATATACCATAACTTCTGAAATTTGAAAATTAGGCAAAGGCAACCAGGGTGGGGCAATGGATTCAGTTAAGAGACACTGCATTGGCCAGGCGTGGTGGGCACGCCTTTAATCCTAGCACTTGGGAGGCAGAGGCAGGTGGATCTTTGTGAGTTCAAGGCCAGCCTGGTCTACAGAGTTCCAGGACAGTGGGGGCTACAGGGAGACCCTGTCTCGAAACAAAACAAAACAAAACAAAACAAAATAAAAAGGAGACTACTGCATTCATCTGGGAAAGGGAACCCAGAGCAGTCAGGAGAGTAGATTAGAAGAAAAGTTAATAAACACACAGGTTTTGCCTGAAGATGAGCACCAGTGTATAGAGAAGTAGGACATGACCCCAAAGTGTGGAACCAATCAAATAAAATCCTAAATCCAAATTCAAGGAGAAATTTAAAAACTAGTAGATGGAGTGGGGGGAAGTTTTCCCTTTACACACTTGTTTAAACTGAGTCTTAACAGGTGTCAGGTACAGCATGTATATGAAGTCACAGGTATTATTTCCATTTTCTAGTTGGGGAATGAAGCTTAAAATTCACTTCTGAGTTAGGATAAGATGTTAGAAGATAACCAAGGAGTAATAATCCACCTTAGCCCTGAGGGGTTTGAGAAAAGTTGAGACTGAGAGATTCAAAGGATGAGCAGCGTCAGGCTACACGAATGAGGGCATTCCTGGTAAAAGAAAGTGTGCCCAAAGAGCCTGGGTAGCAGAAACAAAGCTGGGCACTCTACAAGTCAAGTCTGAAGACGTGTTCAAGGTGAGCACACAGCCACTGAAAATGAAGACGTGTTCAAGGTAAGCACACAGCCACTGAAAATGAAGACGTGTTCAAGGTAAGCACACAGCCACTGAAAATGAAGACGTGTTCAAGGTAAGCACACAGCCACTGAAAATGAAGACGTGTTCAAGGTAAGCACACAGCCACTTAAAATGAAGACGTGTTCAAGGTAAGCACACAGCCACTTAAAACGTCCAAGGATGTAAAGCACATGATATGCCCAGCACACCGGTAAAAATTCAAGTTCTAAGCTACCAATAACACATCCAAATATGAAAAATATTCAACCTTGTCTTTGGTGTCTTACAAAAGACCCTTATATATCAGGGAAATTCTGCATCCTTCAACCTCTTCCCATCACTTCTGCAAAAGTATCTCTGCTTAAAGTGGAAAAACAAAACAGGCTATATAATATGAGAACTGTGGTAAACTGGAGACACATGCCTTCTCTAAAGAAGACAACCATTTACTCAACTCTAGCAGTTTACTGCCATGTATAAAATGTATGGAGAGATTTCCTCATAGTTGACAAAGAATTGAATATTCAGGTTTTATGAATATATCTCATTTTAAAATACTGGCAAATAATTACATAAATTAAAAATCAAAACAAACTGAACAAAACCAACCAACCAAACAAACAAAAACAGCGAGCCAGCCAAATGTGTCTGTGACTAGATTTCAGCAAGGGCCACCCACGTGACAAGTTAGGTCAGGTCTGCCAACTTCTACAATGCTCTTTCCATTATTTCAAAGATCCTCAAGTGTTTCATTAAAGCAAAGTAGCCCCGAACGGTTAATGTTTTATGGTATCTTTTGTATACTTTAAAACAAATTTTCTGTCTCCTCCTGTCCCGTCAGGATATCTAGCACTGGATCATACCACTCCACTCTTATCACTACCCAAGAAGTCAAGCTTGCAAGTGAAGCAAAAGTGGACAACGGAATGAAAGCTTATGGGATCGTTAATAAAGTATGCAAGACATATTGCATCTCTTTGATTTTCTTAGAAAAATCTCAATAAGAGGTTTGTGAACTGTGAGACCCTTGAGGACTAAAAATCAGTAGCCTAAATCTGAAAAGAGCAAAATTTTCAAACAAACCAAACACTTTCCACCATAAGATACCAAGAGGGGAAGAGGTGCACGGGGCAAAAGAGAAAGAAAAGTTGCTGGCCTCCGAGAAATATAAAACACCTTTTAAGACATTTTGGTAAAGTATAAATGCTTCGCATAAATGATACACCATACCCTCAATTCTCAGTAGAAGCAAACTGTATTTTAACAAGACAGGATGAACATAATTTGAGCAACAAGAAATCGAGACTTAGAAACTAAAAGAGTAAAGCAATCTCTATAGATCCGGCAAATGAAGAAAAGGAAACTAATTCAGACACCGGTTTCTACTAAGTCAAAGTTGCTTTAAATGTTGGCATATAGAACTTGGTAATGTAACTCTAGCTGACCATTGGGAAACTTAAGGAACATACAAAGACTAAAAATTCAAAACCCCAAATGAAATGACAGTTCGAAGACTCTCAAACTCTCCAGAAAACCCAATCTGAATCCCCTGTGGGGGTGGGGGTGCTGGGAGCACGCAGAGCTGCGACTGCAGACGAGCACCACAGGCCGTGTTCCTGCTGGCAGGCAAGCTCGCAATTAGAGCAAGCACTGCGACCAGGGCATTCTCGAGCCAGTAAAACCTGTGTACTGGACACCTAAAACGGGAGGCTGACGGCAGCCCGGGAAGGCAGAGAAGTGGCCTGCTCTGACCTCAACGGAAAACCGGGTCTCCTGCACCGGCCGTGTCCCAAATTAAGGGGCAGGGCATTCACCTCTGCACCGCTCTAGTCTCCAGACCAACTCTCACAGACGGCCGCAGCCTTCCCACACACGCCGGGCGATTGTCGCCAGCAAAGGACCGGTGCGGGGAAGCTCGCGGCGTGTGCGGCCCTCGCTGGGGGCTGCAGGGGACGCGGGGCTCCGCGCTGCTCACCTTTTTCAGCGCCGGCACCAGCAGCCCCCGCCACTTGGGCGCGTTCTCCTCGCTGAAAAACTCGTAGGGCAGCTGCTGCGCCTGCATGGTGCCCCCCGGGCGCCGCTGGGCGGGGAGAGGGGCGGCGGCGGCGGCGGCGGCCGGCCCGGAGCCGCGAGAGGGCGAGCTCACTGCGCGGAGCAGGGCCACGGCCCCTCCGTCAGCCCGGCCCCCTCGGGGCGCCGCGCGGCCGCGCTAGCCCTGACGCGGCGGCTGGGGGGCGAGGCCTGCTCCCGGCCACCCACCCGACACCCGCGCCAGTCGCCGACAGCCAGCGCAGCCCGGCGGTGGCGGCGGCGGCATCCCGCACCACCGCCCCAGGGCAGCCCCCCCCCCGCTCCTCCCCGGGCCGCAGGCGCCCGCCGCCGGGGCTGCGCTCACGGACCGGGCCTGGCCCGCCGAGGAGCGGGCGGCTGAGGGACGGCGGGAGGAGGGACGCTCTGCCGGCGGCTCCCGCTCGCCCACAGGGGACTCGGGCGCGAGAGGGTCGGAGTGGGGCGGAGCCGGGGCCGGGGTCTGGCGGGGGCGGGGACGGGCCTGAGGTCGTTGCTGCGGAATCCGGCTGCTCCGCCGCGACTGCCGCCGACGCCGGTGTAGCGCTGGAGCTTCCTACTAGCAAACCGAACCTGCTCGCCACTGAGCATGCGCCGCCGCCGCCGGCGGGTTCGCTCCGGGTTTTGCGGCTGCCGGCGGAGGAGGAGGGGCGCTACAGGGGCGGGGCCGAAGGACTGGGAGGCAAACTCTGGCAGAGAGGGGCCCGGGGTGTGGGGCCTGCGTCAGGGCCCTGCGCCCCTTTGTGTGGTCCGGCAGCCGAAAATCCCATCCCTCTGGGCGATCCTAGGGCTAATGGTTCAGAAAAGGAGTATGTGCACTTTGTTCCCGAACATGAAGGAATGCCCAGTGCATTCGATGTATACTAAACTGATTGCACAAAAGACAGATTCCTTCTTACAAAAACCACTGCCCAGGATTTATCTGGATGCAGGAGTGATGCCATGTTTCCACTGGTCTTTCCATATCAAGAAATTGTATACGTGTATTGATTTTGTGTGTATGTGTGTTCAGATTCAGTCTGTTTAAATCAACGTGCATTTTATTTATGCACTTAGTCCACCGTTTTGAATCTTTCAGATAATCGCTCCTGGAAGGCGGCTTTTTTTTTTTTTTTTTTTTTGCCTGATGCTCACCCAAAATAAAGACTTGATGATCCATCCCAGAATGCTATAGAAGCAGTATCTATCAATCGTCCCTCCAATCCAAGGATGCAGCAGTTTACAACGGTGGCACCCACTGTGCAGCACCATAACACATCACACTTAACTTTAAACACTTTCTGAGTAGCATGTCATTCAATCCTCAGAGTAACCCCATTATTTTTGTTTCATAGATGAGAAGAGTTTGGAGAATCAGCCTGGGCTCAAATTGACCCTATGACGTGCTATTCTAGATTATAATGAACAGGAACACACAGGTGAAAAATGTTTAAGCCATGCTTCTTAATCTTTACAGGACCTCCTTGAGATTCTGAATAAAAATCTTCCAAGAAGTCTTTCCTCTCATCATATATAAAGTTACATCTTTAAAAAAAGGGGGCTGGAGAGATAGCCTAGCGGTTAAGAGCGCCGACCGCTCTTACAGAGGACCCGGGTTCGATCCCCAGCACCCACATGGCGGCCGAGAACCGTCTGAGACTCCAATTCCAGGAGAACTCCAGTTCCAGGGGAATCCGACACCCTCTTCTGACCTCCGCGGCATTGCACGACACGGGTGCACAAACCTGCATGCAGACAGTACATTCATACACATACAGAAATAAATAAAATTAATAAAAAAAATTTTTAAAAAAATGACAGCTGGGTGTGGTGGCACATGCCTTTAATCCCAGTACTTGGGAGGCAGAAACAGGTGTATCTCTGTGACTTCAAAGCCAGCCTGGTCTAGTGAGTTCCAGGCCAGCTGGGCTACAGGGATAACCTGTCTCAAAACAAAACAAAACATCCCTATATTGTCAACATGCTCAAAACCCACATTTTGAAGTCTATCCATAAACCCTCTGAGTGATAAGAGACATAGAGCAGGCCAGCTGGTAAGATGGCTCAGTAGGAAAAAGCAGTTGCTGCCAAGCTTGAAGGCCTGACCTCCTTCCCTGGCACCTACACGGTGGGAAGAAAGAACCGACTCGGCCTGGAGAGATGGTTCAGAGGTTAAGAGCACTGACTCCTCTTGAAGAGGACCTGGGTTCGATTCCCAGCACCCACATGGTGGCTAAAAACAGTCTTTAGTTCTGGGGCGTGGTGGAGCATGCCTTTAATCCCAGCATTCAGGAGGCAGAGGCAGGAGGATATATGTAAGTTGAAGGCCAGCTCTGGTCTACAGAGCGAATTCCAGGCCAGCTGGGGATACAGGGAGACCCTGTCTCAAAAACACCAAACAAACAAACAACCCACAGTTCAAGCTGAGTGTGGTAGCACCATGGAAGGTGGAGGCAGGGATGCAAGACCAACTCACCAAAGTGAGTTCCAGGCTAGCCTGAGCTACCTGAAATCCTGTCCAAAAAAACAACACACACACACACACACACACACACACACACACACACACACACATGCTCGCGCACCCCAAATTTCTGCACAAAGCCCTGCACCTAGCTCCTATTTCCATTTTCAACATTTTCCCCCAATTGCCATGGTCCACTGCTCATACCGGCTTCTTTTCTGCTTCAGTGGCTTTACTCTTCTTCCAATCTGGAGTTCCTAGCTGTTCACTTGGTTAGTTGCACGTACCAAAACCTGCAAGAAGCCTTTTCTAATCAGTCTAAAGAATTTCCACTGCATCTACCATAAGTCCTGTATAACTCACTGACATGGAATCAGACCCCTTTGGTCTTGTTGATCTCTTCACACTAGAATGTAAAGGCCAAAAGATCAACAATGAATATGTAGTTCATTATCGTGTGTATCAGCTTAGTGTGTGCACAGGAGGCAGAGAGTGTGTGTGTGTCTTTTGAGCTGATCTCCCTGTAGCCCCAGCTGGCCTGAAACTTACTATGTAAATCAAGCTGGCCTCGATCTCACGGAGATCCACCTAAAGAGGCAATATATTTATTTATTTATTTTCCATTATATCTTTTTTTTTTTTTAACAAATCTAGACCCGTGTTCCCGCCCATTCCCCCACCCCGCCAGGGCTCATGCATTCTGCCAAACATGCTGTTCGTCTCTTAGTCTTTCTCAATATTTTCCATGGGGAAGTTGACTGTTTTGAGCAGAAGTTCACTGTTTCAGTCAGTTCTTTGATGCAGTATTTTCTGTTGTTGTTGTTGTTGTTGTTTCCAAAATGCATTATGCCCAACTGCTTTGTACAAAAGCTCAGGGGGCCCTACACAAGAAATACTTACAACTGGGTAATTGGCACTAGCATCCACAGATGAGGGACACCATTCGTCGTTTGTTTTTCTGGGACTGTGTTACTTCACTCAGCATGATGTCCTCTAGCTCCAGCCATTTTCCTGCAAAGCTCGTGATGTTGTCTTTCTTTACTGCTGCATAGAACTCCATTGTGTAGATGTACCACATTTTCTCTATCCACTCATCAGTTGAGGGGCATTTAGGTTGGTTCCAGCTCCTTGCTATTGTGAAGAGAGCTGCAATAAACATGGCCGTGCATGTATCTCTGTGGTGGCGTAAGTCTTGAGGGTACATGCCCAGGAGTGGTATGGCTGGGTCAGGTGGCAAGTTCATTCCAAGTCTTCCAAGGGTTTTCCACACTGCTTTCCATAGTGGCTGTACGAGTTTACATTCCCACCAGCAGTGGATGAGTGTTCCCCTTTCCCCACACCCTCTTCAGCACTTGGCATCATTTGTTTTCTTGATCCAAGCCAGTCTTATTGGAGTAAGATGATATCTTAAAGTGGTTTTCATTTGCATTTCCTTAATGATTAGTGATGTTGAACAGTTCTTGAGGTGTTTCTCAGACATCTCTAATTCCTCACTTGTGAAGTCTCTGTTCAGTTCTTTGCTCCATCTATTGAGGGGGTCATTTGTTTTCTTTTTTCTTTGTTTTTTGAGTAGTTTATATATTCTGGAAATCAATGCTTTGTCAGATGTATCTGCAGTGAAGGTTTCCTCCCACTCTGTGGGATTTCTCTTCACTTCCTTGATTGTTTCTTTTGATGTACAGAAGCTTTTGAGTTTGATGAGGTCCCATTTGTCAATTGTCGACCTTAATTCTTGTGCAGCTGCTGTCTGATTTAAGAGGCAATATATTTAAAGGAATCAACGTTGCACGAATGAAGCCTGCAGTAAGAATACCTTAAGTTGTCCCCGAAACACATAGTCTCTGTGCAAGTAAAAACTACATTTATGATGTCACGGGGCTTTGAGGGACTGGTATAGTTGACCTCCAAGGTCTCTTTCAACTGGGGCTGAGTCAAATCCTGGGAACATGGATTACTGCCTGGGACTGTTCGAATTTAGAAGCCAGATCAGGTTTTCAGTAGTGTCGTGTCAAGGTAGTGGACAGAGCACAAACTCTAGGGAAACTGCTTCTTAGCGAGTACCAAAAGGAGAGGAAGTCAGAATAACTTAAGGTCACAGAACACTCCAGGCTCTCTCAACTGCCCACACGTCTTGGGACAAAAACAAAACACCTGGGGGAAGGAAGCAACGAAGAGCAGCTCCACACTGCAGCGCGTCAGCTTACACCCAAAGGTCTGCCTACTGGCTGCGCAAGCGCACAAGCTTCCCTTGGCGCTGTTCCACAGGGCAGAGCAGCCTTGCGCCGGAGCGGAGGTGACATAACTCAGTGGGGCGTATCTAGACTCACTAGCTGAAGCCGGAGGCAGGCGCGTCCAGGCAAAATAGAGGAGTTCCGAGCGCATCCGACCTGGAGCAGTGAGGAAGGGGGCGGGAAGGACGCTAGGCCTTGAGAGTGCTCCCTGCAGGTAGAAGAGGGCACCGCTGGCTAAGATTGGACCACCAGGTTCCCTCCACCTGAGCCAGTTTAAGAGTTTCCACTGAAACTCCCTCCAGCAGGATCCAGTCCAAAGTCCTTAACCTAAATCCAAGGTTTTGCATAATCGAGGTACTACTTCTCGTTCCAGCTCAATCTCCCAGTCACAGTAAAGGATTCCTGCCTCCTACAAACCCCATCCCTCCTCTGATTTTCCTACCCATGCTGAAATGTGTAACCTTTTCTCCAATCCCCTTGGCACGGCCCCACCTCAGACCCCCCCCCCCTCCCAGGTACATACTCTCAGAACTCTCACCCGCACTGGGGACCCCAGCTCAAATAGCACCTCTTTAAAGTCCTCAGCCCTTGGGCTGGAGAGATGGCCTAGCGGGTAAGAGCACCGACTGCTCTTGCAGAGGACCCGGGTTCGATCCCCAGCACCCACATGGCGGCTGAGAACCGTCTGAAACTCCAATTCCAGGAGAACTCCAGCTCCAGGGGAATCCGACACCCACTTCTGACCTCCGTGGCATTGCATGACATGGGTGCACAGACTTGCATGCAGACAGTACATTTGTACACATACAGAAATAAATAAAAATTAATAAAAAAAATTTTAGAAAAAAAAAATAAAGTCCTCAGCCCCCATGCAGTTCCCCCCAGGCATGGGGAACAAAATTAATGTCCTCACCTCTAAGGCATAACCAACCTCCATTCTTTTCTTCCCAATCCCTACCTTCAATTCCACTTCAAATAGCGTGTTCTCTGAACATATACCTGGTATAATAGTGGTTGAGAAGAGCACCGAATGTCTATTTGTTAATATTTCTCCCTCTGCGTTTTCCTGGTTCCTCCCCCTTTGCATAGACAGTACAACTAGGAGAACTGATCAAAGGATCTTCAAGATATTCTTGATGCTTGTTTCTTGCACTTCTTTGTCAGCATCGTTACTGGGTCCAACTTTTGGCAAAAACCTCTATTTGATCAAATTGTAAGAGATCCTCAAACTAATTGTATAGAACTCGATGTAACTTTAATCAAATTCCCAACATAATTTGTGATTGAACAGGACAAACTAATTCAAAGCTGCAAATGAAAGAACATAAAGACAATTTCTTTTAGAAGAACAAGCTGTGTATGTATCCTGATGATGACTTGTTGAAAGGATTTCTTATCTCATCTTGAATTATTTGTGTGGAAGAGACAGGTGATCATGCAGCCCAGGCTGGCCTCAGTCTCACTATGTTGCAAAAAATGACTGTGAACTTTTGATCCTCCTGCCTCCACCTGCCAAGTACTGTGATTACAATTGTCACACTAGGCTTGGGACTAACATTGATACAAGAGTAACAACTAGTCCACATACTTTATTAAAATTTTACCAGTTTGTCTCAATAATGTTCCTTGTAGAGACTGGCTTTTTTTTTTGTCTGTTTTCCTGGTCTCTGGGATCCAATGCAAGCTCATGCACTGCATTTAGTTTTCACATCTCTTTAGTCTCTCTAATATGGAACAGTTCTTGTCTTTTTCTGTCTTTTGAGGTATTAAGGTGTCCTTAAGATGACAGGCCCAACACTGGGTGTGGTGGTGCTCCTCTTTAATCTCAGCACTCAGGAGACAGAGGCAGACAGATGTCTATAAGATCCAGGCCAACCTGGTCACAGGGAGACCCTGTCACAAATAAAAAAACAAAAACAAAAGGACGAGTCCTTATAAATAAAATGTTTCACAATTTGGATTTGTCTAAGTTTTCTCATGAAAACATTCAGGCCTCCCACTGGGGCAGAAACAGTACATAAGTGACAGTCTATTCTGAGTGTATCACCTGAGGGGAACGTGGTATGATTTAGTATTTGTATCATTTTTGTGAAAATAACTGTTTCAATTTCTCCTGGTACATTTCTCAAGATGGAATTGCTTGAGCATATGACAACACTGTATGACCTTTTGAAGAATTAACAGGCTGTTGCAAAGTGGTGGCATTGTTTTTTGTTTGTTTGTTTGTTTTGAGACAGGGTCTCCCTGTAGTCCCAGCTGGCCTGGAACTCACTCTGTAGACCAGGCTGGCCTTGAACTCACAGAGATCCACCTGCCTCTGCCTCCCAAGTGCTGAGATTAAAAGGGAGACAGTTCTTAGCCATGCTGGGTCCTCTGCAAGAGAAGTCAGCGCTCTTAACCACTGAGCCATCTTCCAGCCCTGGTGGGATTGTTTTTATATTCTACCAGTGATATGTGTTCCAATTTCTCCACATCCCCATCAACACTGTTCTTCTCTCTTTTTATTATAGCCACTCGAACCATAATGATTTCCACCTACATTGCCCTGATGGTTAATAATATTGAGTATCATACTTACCGGTAGGGGAGTCACGATGATTAGGAAGATGGTTTTCCCAGGGCAAGGCTTATCCATTGCACTCCAGATGTGCTGACCCCCATGATTTTCCCCAAATGTGGGAAACTCACCTGCATAATTTGTGGTAGTAGAGGACCACATTTGTACTCTCCTCTCTAGAAAAGAAAACAACAATAATATTGAGTATCTTTTTGTGTATTTGTTGGTTATCTGTATATCTTCCTTAAACAATTTTATAACATTATTGTGTGTGTGTGTGTGTGTGTGTGTGTGTAGGCCTATGAATGCCAGGACACACACATGTAGGTCAGAGGACAGATTGCAGAAGTCAAGTCTCTCCTTCTAGCATGCAAATCCTGACCCTTGTATATTTTCCTTAAAGAAATATCTATTAAGACACTTTAAGGCTAGAGAAAGCTCAGCAGGTAAAGGCATTTGCTGCCAAATCTGACAAACCAAGTTCAACTCTGGAAAGTAATCTTCTGACCTCCACGTGCATGCATGCACCCCGTGGCATGACCAAATGCACAATAAATAAATAAATAAATAAATAAATAAATAAATAAATAATCCTAACAATATTTAAGGACTGGAGAGATGGCTCAGTGGTTAAGAGTACTAATTGCTCTTACAGAAAACCTTGGTTCAGCCGGGCGTGGTGGTGCACGCCTTTAATCCCAGCACTTGGGAGGCAGAGGCAGGCGGATCTTTGTGAGTTCAAGGCCAGCCTGGTCTACAGAGTGAGTTCCAGGACAGCTGGGACTACAGGGAGACCCTGTCTCGAAAAGACAAAAAAAAAAAAAACAAAAAGAAAACCTTGGTTCAGTTCCCAGGAACCCACATGGCTAAGGTAAAAAAAACAAAATCCAGTTACCAGGGGATCCAGTTCCCTCTTCTGACCTCCTCAGGCACTGTATGACACAGGTGCACTTACAAACATGCAGATAATACACTCATACACATGGAAATAAATAAGTAAACATTTTTTGATACAGGGTCTCTTTGTAGCAACAGTTGGCCTAGAACTCTCGATGTAGACCAGGCTGGCCACGGTCTCAGAGAGATTCACTTGCTTCTGCCTCCCAAGTGCTAGGATGAAAGGCATGTTACCACCAGGGCCTGGCTGCTTTTTTTTTTTTTTTTTTTTTCTTGTCTTTTTGAGACAGGGTCTCCCTGTAACTCCAGCTGTCATGGAACTCACTATGTAGATCAGGATGGCCTTGAACTCATAGAGATCTGCCTGCCTCTGCCTCTCAAGTGCTGGGATTAAAGGCCTGCACCACCATGCCTGGCTTTATTTTAAAAAGCAATTTTGGAGATTTGGACAGAATTGGTCTGAGTTTCAAGTTACTGCCTAAGCTATATAGTGAGTTCCAGGTCAGCCAGGGCTACATAGCAAAACCCTGTCTCAAACAGATAAAGAACAGAAAGAGGCTGTGGATGTAGCTGGGTTAGTAGAGTGCTTGCCTGAGTATACATGCAGCCCTAGGTTCCCTCCCTAGTCCACTGAATATGGTGGAGCCTGCCTGCAACCCCATTGCTCCAAGGGGAATCGGGAGAAACAGAAGTTCAAGATCACCCTCAACTGCTACATTGGTCAGCTGGGCTACTGGAGGCCTTATCTCAAAAAGAAAAAGGTACCTTAAGATCCTTTATCCCGTCTTTTGTTTGATTATTTTGTTGTTGAGACAGGCTCTCAGGATGTAGCCCAAGCTGGCCTTGAACTCATGGCAACCTTCTGGCTTCAGCTTCCTGAGTACGGGGATTTTCAAATGTGAGACACCCCCTCTGGGCTCATTGCTCATTCTTTAAGTGAACTGTATCTTTTCGTTGTTGAATTGTATATCTTTCTGTATAATGTGATACAGGTTCCTCACAAGATACATTATTGGGCAAATATTTTCTCCCATTGGATAAATTGCCTTTTTACTTTTTTGATAATGTCATTTGAAGAACAAAAGTTAATGTTTGTCATTTTAACATGTGCAATGTGTGTATAGGTGTTTGTGAGGTGTGCATGTAGTGTGTGTGTGTGTGTGTGTGTGTGTGTGTGTGTGTGTGTGTGTGTGTCTACAGGTTCATATGTAACTAAGGCCTGGAGGGGAGGTGGGAGTGTACCTTTCAGGAGTTGCTTCTCTCTGTCAGCTTACTGGGGCAGGGTATCTCTTGTTTCTGCTGTGTGCTGTCAAGCTTGCAGCCTATTCTCCTGTCTCAACCTTCTATCTTGCCACAGGAGTGTGGGTGCATGACAGTATATCCAGCTTTTTTAATGTGAGTTCCAGGATTGATTGAACTCAGGTCTTCAGGCTTACTCAGCAAACTCTTACTCCTTGAACTGTCTTGATGGCCCTGTTCTAGGGTTTTGTTGTTGCTGTGTGTTTTGTTTTAGTTTTACTACTTATTTCTTTTTATTTACTTACTTTGCTGGGTAGCTTTGGTTGTCAACTTGACACATCTGGGTTGAGGGAGCCTCAATTGGGGAATTGGCTCCATTGGACTGGCCTGTGGCATATTCTCTTGATTGTTGGGTGATTGTGGGCAGTGCCACCCCTAGGCAGGTGGTTCTGTATTGTGTAATAAAGCAGGCTGAGCATGGGCCAGGGGAGCAAGCCAGTAAGCAGCGTTCCTCCGTGGCCTGTGCTTCAGCTCCTGTCTCCAGGTTCCTTCCCTGAGTTCCTACCTTGAGCTCCATAAGTAATGAACTGTGTGACCTGGGAGACATAAGATGAATAAACCCTTTCCTCCCCAAGTTGGTACTAGTCAGCATATTTTGTCACAGCAATTGAAAAGAAACTAGAAGACTCACTCACGGACTCACTTACTGGAGTACGAGGAGGTCTGTGGAGGTCAAAGGACAGCTTGCAGAAATTGGTTCTCTCCTTCTACTCCGTGGGGACCAGGGATTGAACACAGATTGTTAGGCTTGGTGGCAAATTCATTTACCCACTGATCATCGCACTGACTGATGGTTTAGGTTTGTTTGTTTTCTTTTCTTTTTAGGTTTGGTTTTTTTGCTTGTTTGTTTTGTGAGACAGATCTGTAGCCCAAGCTGGCTTCCAACTCTCTGTGTAATTGAGGTTGGCCTTGAACTCCTGATCTTCCTGCCTCCATCTCCCAAGTGCTGGGATGACAGGTGTGAGCCACCATGCCTGGCTATTTGTTTGTGGCAAGGTCTCACTCCATATAGTCCAGACTGGCCCAGAACTCACTAAGTGCTCCAGACTAGCTACTAACTCGTGGCCATCCTCCTGTGTCAGCCTGCTGAGTACTGGCCTTTCAGGTGTGAGCCGCCACACCCAGGGAGAGTTTTTAATTTTGATGAAGTCTAATATATATGTATATATATAATATATTTGTGGTTGTCACTTGTATCTTTGCTGTCATGTCTAAGAATACTTTACCTAACCCGGGGTCATAAATATTTACCCTCATTTTATTCTAAGAGCTTATAGTTTGGGCTTTTATGTTTAGATCCATGATCCTTTCTCTTTTTTTTTTTTTTTTTTTTTTTTATTGTTTTTTTTTTATTTTTTTTTTTTTTTTTTTTTTTTTTTTTTTTTTTTTTTTTTTTTTTGTCCTCTTTTTCGAGACAGGGTTTCCCTGCAGCCCCAGCTGTCCTGGAACTCACTCTGTAGACCAGGCTGGCCTTGAACTCACAAAGATCCACCTGCTTCTGCCTCCCAAGTGCTAGGATTAAAGGCATGGGTCGCCACGCCCAGCAGATCCATGATCCTTTCTTTTTAAATTAAGTTAAATGTTTTGATACAGGGTGTCATATATCCCAGTATATAAGCACTGAGGATGAGCTCACAATGTAGCTGAGGATGACTTTACTGATCTTCCTGTCTCCAGTTTCCAAGTTGTAGAATTCTAGTTGTGTGCCACTGTGCCAGGTTTATGAGGTTTAGGAGCTCAAACCCCAGGCTTTGTGCATGCTAAGCAAGCACTTCACCAATTGAGCTACATCTCTAGCCCCTATATCCTTTTCGTGTTAAGTATTATATATGTTTGGGTAGGAGTCCAACTTCATTCTTTTCTGTTTATTTTCCATTTTTTATGTGTATGAATGTACTGTCTACATGTAGGGGTGTGTGTACCCATGTTGTGCAATGCTGCAGAGGTCAGAAGAGGGTGTCGGATTCCCCTGGAACTGGAGTTAAAGACGGTTCTCAGCCGCCATGTGGGTGCTGGGGATCGAACCTGGGTCCTTTGCAAGAGCAGTCGGCGCTCTTAAACACTAGGCCAGCTCTGCAGCCCTGTTTATTTTCTTATTTTAGACAGAGTCTGCCACTGTCACCAGGCTGGTCTATGTAGCCCCCTCTGGCTTTGAACTCCTGACAATCTTACTGCCTCAAGTTCTTAAGTACTGGATTGCAGCATGAGCTGCCACATGTGACTCCAACTCTGTTATTTTTGTATATAGATATAATGGTTCCAGCACCATTTCTTGAAAAGGGCAATCTTTCCCCCATTAGATTGCTTTGGCATCATTGAAAACTAATTGACCATTAATGTCAAGCTTTATTTTTTTTTTATTTTTTTTATTTATTTATTTAATGTGTATGAATGTATTGTCTGCATGTAGGTCTGTGCACCCGTGTCGTGCAATGCCACGGAGGTCAGAAGAGGGTGTCAGATTCCCCTGGAACTGGAGTTAAAGACGGTTCTCAGCCGCCATGTGGGTGCTAGGGATCGAACCTGGGTCCTCTGCAAGAGCAGTCAGCGCTCTTAACCGCTAGGCCATCTCTCCAGCCCTAAGCTTTATTTCTATATTCTCAGTTCATTCCAGTAATCTATATGTCTATCTTTATCTAGTACCACACTGTCTTAGTTATATAGCTTGCAGAAAAATTTGAAATCAGGAAATATGAGTCCTCCAACCTTTTGGTTTTTTTAATAATTTTTATGTATTCTGAGTCCCTTGTAATTTCCAGTGGATTTTTATTTAATTTTGTTTTTGTCTTTTTTTTTTAGATAGTCTCATGTAGCCCAAGCTGTCCTGGAACTTACTATGTAGCACAGGTTGGCTTTGCATTTTAGATATTCCTACCTCTCTGACTCCCACCCCCAAGGGCTGGGATTACAGACCTTCCAAATGAGGTTTAGATTATCAGGGGCTAGAGAGATGGCTCAGTAGTTAAGAGAATTTTCTGCTCTTGCAGAGGACACGGGTTTGATTCCCAGGACCCACAATGGCTGACTCACAACACTTCCAGTTCCAGGGAATCCAATGTCCTCTTCTGGCCTACATATACATGTTACACATGAACTCATGTAGACACACATAAAATAAATAAATTAAAAAAATTTTTATTTCTGTATGTGTATGAATGTACTGTCTGGATGCAGGTTTGTGCACCCGTGTTGTGCAATGCCACGGAGGTCAGAGAGGAACTGGAGTTCTCCTAGAATTGGAGTTTCAGACGGTTCTTGGCCACCATGTGGGTGCTGGGGATCAAACCTGGGTCCTCTGTAAGAGCGGTCGGCGCTCTTAACCGCTAGACCATCTCTCCAGACCAAAAATAAATAAATCTTGATTTATGTTATGTGTATGAGTGTTTTGCCTACATGTTTGTAAGTGCACCATATGTGTGCAATGCTTGAGGAGGCCAGAAGAGGGCATTAAATCCCCTGGAACTGGAGTTACAGATGGTTGTGTGATGCCATGTGGGTGCTGGGAACTGAACTTGGGTCCTCTGCAAGAGCAAGCAATGTTCTTAAACACTGAGTCATCTCTCCAGCCTGGGGAATTTTTTTAAAAGGGTTCTTTTTATTTTTAATTATGTGCACATGGAGAGGGGTGTGGATGTGAATGCATTGCCTGAGGAGGCCAGAAGAGGGCGTCAGATCCCCTGGAGCTGTACATACAGGCAGTTGTGAGCTGTGCCATGTGGGTACAAAAATTGAGTTTGCTATAAGAGCAGTACATGTTCTTAACTGCTGACATATCTCCCCAGCTCCCAAACTGGAAATTTTTTTAATGTCATTTTTTACTTTCATTTATTAACTTATTGTGCTGGAAATTGAACCTAGCACCTTGGACACACTAGGCAAACACTCTTCCACTGAGCTGTGGACATCCTCAACCTCAGCTGGAATTTTAGTAGACACCATACTCAGGTCCTCTGCAAGATCAGTAAGCATTCTTAAGCATGGAGCCATCACTCTAGCCTCTTTTATTGTCTAATGTGAATTTCTTGCTCTGGAACTTGTTGCTGGACTGAATCTTTGGCAGATCTGCATCACAGACTGATGGCTTCTATGCTCAGTTCTTGTTTGTTTTGTTTTTTGTTTTTGAGACAGGTCCCTTGTAGCCCAAGCTGGCTTTGAACTGCTGGTCCCCTGATTCAGGCTCCCAGAGTACCAGCATTAGAGGCATGGGCCACTGAGCCTAGGTCCCCTGCACAGCTCTACTTCCTCATTTTCTCCTTTTATAGACATTATTATACTTGAGTCAGCCTCTTGCATTCTGAACTATCTCAGCATCCCAGAAGGTGTACCTGATATAGTAATAAGAGAATGTTGATTTTTAGGCTAGCAATCAATATTTTAATCATTAAGCATCAATATAAATACTTCAAACTCATTAATTACAGAAAAATATCCACAATTTTCTAAATTGGTTCCCTTCTCAAATATGTACAAAACCTGATATGGCTCTAAGAGAGCTTACAGATTGTTTTCTGCTTTCCTGCTTAAGAATTGTTTTCTTCCTCCCTCCCTTCTTTCCTTCTTTCCTTTTGTCCTTCCTTCCTTCCTTCCTTCCTTCCTTCCTTCCTTCCTTCCTTCCTTCCCCCCTTCCTTTTTCTGAGATACAAGCTCCCTCTGTATTTCAGGATAGTCTCAACTTTTGATCCTACTGCCTCATCCTCCCGAGCATAGGGATTACAGGCATGTGCCTCCATCCCTAGGCCTTGGCTACTTCATCTTTTTTTTTATTCCCAATTTATTTGTGTGTCTGTGTGTGCACACATGAGTGTGGGGTGTGTGTACTGACCAGAGGTTGACATCAGGTGTCTTCCTTGACCCTTTTCCACCTTTTGTATTAAAATGTGTCTGTTCTTCAACCCTGAGTTCACCAATCCACTAATCTAGCTAGCCATCTTGCTCTGACCTCTCACCTCCCGAGGACTGGGACTACAAGTGGGTTACCACACCTGTCACACATGTACGTGCTGGGCATCTGAATGCTGGTCTTCACACTGGCACAGCAAGCACCCTACCCCTCAGCTCCTTGTTTATGTTTCTTAAACAAAACTTATTTATGATAAATATTACTTAGGCATCTATATTTCATCAGATCCATTCTTCTCTGACTTTATGACAGAGAGACTTTCTTCATTTTTTTTTTAGTCAATATAACAGCACCAACTCTTTTTTTTTTCTATTTTTTTTTTGAGATAGAATGTCATGTAGCTAAGGCTAGCCTTGAACTCTCTATGTAGTTGAGAATGACCTTGAACCTGCTCCTCGTGCTTCCATCTCTGAAGTGCGGAGTGAGATTACAGGCATGTGCCACTACAACGAATTACTGACTACTGCCAGCAACACTTAGGTAAAGTGGAAAAACAATCTCTATCTCCAAGGGATCTGCTGACCCCCTCTTCTGGCCTCCATGGGCATCCATGTGTTCTCTCTCTCTCATAAAAATAAAATCTGTAAACTGGGCATGGTGGCACACACCTTTAATACTAGCACTCTGGAGGCAGAGGCAGGCGGATCTCTGTGAGTTCAAGGCCAGCCTGTTCCACAGAGTGAGTTCCAGGCCCGCTGGAGCTAAAGGGAGACCCTGTCTCCAAAAGACCAAAAAATAAAAAAATTAAAAAATTAAATAAAATCTTAAAAAATGAAGCAAATACAAACAAAACATCCCCGCCCCCCAAAACCAATATAACACATCCTAGCATTCCCTGTAGATTATTTTGCTAAATCTTTAAAAAGTACTTATAGGTGCATAATTTTGAAAAGAACATCATCTTTGTAAGAATTACATTAAAGGTTTTTCTCCCTGAGGTTAAAACATTACTACTTTAGAATTGTTTTCATAATAACCTTCTTTTTTCTAAAAATGAAAAAGTTTGCCTTGATTTACAGGGTTTAGATTCTTATTTTCTGGACTGCCACAGAAATCAAGACAAAATAAATTTTGAGGTGGGAAACAATGGCAACTAAAAATTGAATTTTTATTTGCTCAGCTGATGAGGCAAAAAGGGGCTTTCTGTTACTGAGACTTCAATAGAAACAGTACTTCAGAAGTACTTTGTCATAATATTCCTTTAAGCGTTTGCTGAATTGGTTAAGTGAATATACTGTGAAGATGAAAGAGGATTGAAATGGAGGCTGTGTTCGAAGTGGCTCTAACGCATTTCATGCAAGTTTATTCTTGGTTCTTGTCAATTTCGTTGTTCTTTGAATTGGGGATTTAAAAATTGTTACATTTATTTATGTGTGTGTGTGTGTGTGTGTGTGTGTGTGTGTGTGTGTGTGTAAAGATATGCACATATGTGGAAATCAGAGGATAACTTGTGGGAATTGGTTCTCTCTTTCCACAGTGGGTTGTAAGGATCCAACTCAAGTTGTCAGGCTTGTGCAGCAAGTGCCTTTATAGGCTGAGCCATGTCCCTAGCCCTGAACTGGGAAAGTTTTATTGTTGTTCATTGTTGAGACAGGATCTAATTTAGCAGCCTGGCCTCAAGCTTACTATACAGTTGAGGCTGGTCTTGAATTCTTGATCTTCCTGCCTCTGATTCTCAGTGCTGGGATTTCAAGTGTGAACCACAATGCCCAGCTTTGGGACTTACATTTTTTAAATTAAATTGTATTTATTATTATTGTATATGTGTATGATGTGTTTGTGGAACTGCAGGGACACACAGGCATGTGTAGAGGTATCAGTTCAGGAGTCAGTTCTCTCCTTCCCCAACATTGGTTCTCAGGACCCAACAACATTGGGTTATCCTCAGACTTGTGCAGCAAGAACTTTACTAAAACAGCCTGCTGCCCCTGGAATGGGATTTCAAATGAACTTCTACCTGACTATTGCTGAATTAAAGAAAAAAGCTTTTTATTTCTGGGTGCGGTGGTATACACCTTTAATCCCAGCACTTGTGAGGCAGAGGTAGGCTGATCTTTGTCAGTCAGGCTAGCCTAGTCTACATAGGGGAAGTTCCAGGCCAACTGGGGCTGTAAGGGGATCCTGTCTCAAAAAAAACTACCCCCCCCACACTTTTAGTGGCTTAAATATGACCAGTTTATTTAATTCTTTCATTTATTGCAGTAGTTTTGCTTTTTGCAGTAGTGCTGGTGTTTGAACCTGGGGCTCACACATGCTAGCCAGGCACGTTGCCAGCAGAGCTATATCTCCAGCTTCAGTATTTTTTCTAAAATAGAAATCTCTGATTTTCTAGGCATGCAATAATCTTCTTTAAATTGTATGTATTGTGTATGTATGCTGCGTGTTTGTGGAAGTTGAGGACAAGTGTGTGGAGCTGATTCTCTCCTGCTTTTACTCAGATTCCAGGGATTAAACTCAGGTTGATAAACTTGTGGAGCAAGTGCCTTTACCTGCTGAGCAATGTCACTGGCCCCAGCAGTAAAAAAGCAAATACACTGATACTGCCACCATTGCAAAAAAAAAAAAAGGTGGGAAAATGGGACCAAGAAGTGAGAACCTTCATGGGTGCCCTACGCACTCTGCCTCTGCACCCGTCATTATTCTGAAAGCTGTTGAATCAAGAAGTTATCCAGTGGGGCTGGAGAGATGGCTCAGCAGTTATGAGCACTATCTGCTCTTACAAAGGCCCTGGGTTTGGTTCTCAGCACCCACATGGTAGCTAACAATTCCAGTTCCAGGAGGATCTAACGCCCTCATCCAACCTCAGTAGTCCAGTTTCTAGCACCTGCACCTACATTGGGCAGATCATAACCACTTATAATTCCAACTCCACAGGAGCCAACTCCTTTTGGCCTCCATGGATGCACACACACACACACACACACACACACACACACACACACAAATAAAATAAAAATAAATCTTAAAAAAGAAGTCGATAAATAAACTACTGTCTTGCAGCTGGCTGCAGACCACGCTTTCTACCACAGTCTGCACCAACCAAGCAGGTATATTTCACGCAAGCAATCTTACCAACTCTCTCATGGGTGGCTCAGTGGCAAGCAAAGTCTCACATGAGTTCTGTGGTTTGGTGGGATCCAAATCATGTCTTGAACCATAACCATGAAAGTGTGAAAAATGTGAGGTTTTCAGCTTATATCTAAGCATCCATCCCACGGCATGTCAGTGTGCCTTTCTGCCCATGTTATATCTAAGCATCCACCCCACGGCATGCCAGTATGCCATTCTACCCATCCTATATCTAAGCATCCATCCCACGGCATGCCAGTATGCCATTTCTACCCATGTTATAGCTAAGCATCCATCCCACGGCATGCCAGTGTGCCATTTCTGCCCATGTTATATCTAAGCATCTAGCCCATGGCATGCCAGTATGCCATTTCTACCCATCTTATATCTAAGCATCCAGCCCAAGGCATGCCAGTGTGCCATTTCTGCCCATCTTATATCTAAGCATCCAGCCCATGGCATGCCAGTATGCCATTCTACCCATCTTATATCTAAGCATCCAGCCCAAGGCATGCCAGTATGCCATTTCTATCCATCAAAAAAAATTGCATGAAAGGCACAAAAACTCAATAAAAATATGCATTAAAATGTCTTTTTTTGATAATTTTTTCACAAACAATATACATTAAGATTTCCTCCTAAATTTTTAAGGCTTCTTGTTTGTTTGTGTGTTTGTTTGCTCTTGTTTGTTTGGGAGATGGATCTCTTTGTTGGTTTGTTTGTTTTTTTTGAGACACGGTCTCCTTGTAACCCTAGCTGGCCTCGAACTTGCTATGTAGCCCAGGCTGGCCTTGAACTCACTATGTAGCCAAGGATGATCTAGAAACTCTGATCATCTCGCCTCCACCTCCTGAGCACTGGCATTATAGAATAGCATCACCATCTCGTTTACGTGTTGCTGGAGATCAAACCTAAAGCTTTATGCATATTAGATGAACATGATACTAACCACACTATCCCCCCCCCATCCTAATTAGCCACTTTAAAAATGTTTTAATTTTTTTTGGTCTTTTTGAGACAGGGTCTCCTTTTTAGTCCCAGCTGGCCTGGAGCTTGCTATGTAGACCAGGCTGGCCTTGAACTCACAGAGATCCACCTGCCTCTGCCTCTGCCTCCTGAGTGCTGGGATTAAAGCCGTGTGTATGTATATAAGTGAATTTTCTGCATGTATGTAAGTGCACCCGTGTCATGAAGTACCCATGGAAGTCAGAAAAAGGTGTTAGATTCCCTGGAACTAGAGTTACAGATGGTTATGAGATGCCATGTGGGTGCTAGGAATGGAACTAGGGCCCTTTGCAAGAGCAGCCAGTGTTCTTAACCGCTGAGACATCTCTCCAGCCCCTGAATTAGGCACCTTTAAGTGTACATTTCAAGATATTAAGTACATTTTCATTGTTATACGACCAACCTGCAGAACTTTATTTGAAAAAGAGTTTCACTCCATGGCCTGAGCTGGCCTGGAATTAACAATTCTACCTCATCTTCCTGATTGCTGGGTTTATACGCATGTGCCACCATGCTTAGCTAAAGGGCAAAACTCTTTTATCTTGCAGAACTCAAACTTGAATTCCTGACCACCAACATTATTTCTATTTCTATTAATTTTACTATTGTATCTCATTTAAGCCGTGTCATATAGCATAGTCCTATGTCACCTAACAACTGATTTCTTTTAAAAATTGTTAAAAATTTCATTTCTAGCTGGGCATGGTGGTGCATACCTTTAGTCCCAGCACTCGGGAGGCAGAGGCAGGCAGATCTCTGTGAATTCAAGTCCAGCTTGGTATACATAGTGAGTTCCAGGACAGCTGGGGCTAGGGATACCCTGTCTCGAAAAAAAGACAAAAAAAATTAATTTTGGAGGTAGGGATTTTGGTGCACACCTTTAATCCCAGCACTCTAGAGACAGAAGTAGGTGAATCTCTGTGAGTTCAAGGCCAGCCTGGTCTGTATAGTGAGTTCCAGATCAGTCAGTAGGACATGGTAAGACTGTCTTAGAAACAACAACAAATTTCATTTATGGGGCTGGAGAGATGGCTCAGAGACTTAACCAGCCCAGTATAGCGGCACACACCTTTAATGTCAGCACTCGGGAGGCAGAGGCAGGCAGATCTCTGTGAGGTCAAGGCCAACCTGGCCTGTACAGTGAGACCTGGTCCCAAATTTTCATTTATTATTACTATTACTATTATTATTGTGTATGTGTGTGTACATGACCCAACCCACATGGGAAGTCAAGAACAATTTTGTGGAATTGGTTTTCTCCTTCTACCTTTTTTTTTCTTTTTGAGACAGAGTCTCCCTATCTCCCTATAGCCCCAGTCTCCTTCTACCTTTTATGTGGACTCTAGGAATAAAATGTCAGTAGCTAGACTTGGGAGAGCAAGAGCCTTCACCCACTATGTAATCTCACCATAACAGAGATATATTTTGAGAAATGTATTGTTAAGTAATTTTATTTTTCTTTTTCCTTTTTTTTGTCTTTTTGAGACAGGGTCTCCCTTTAGTCCCAGCTGGCCTGGAGTTTGCTATGTAGACAGGCTGTCTTTTTACTTTTGAGACAGTCTCACCATATAGCCCTGGCTGACTTTGAACTCAGAGATCTACCTGCCATTGCCTCTCAAGTGCTAGGATTAAAGACATATTTCCACTGTGCCTTGCTTGTGAGGCAATTTTTCCTTAAGCGAATGTCATAGCATATATTTGCACACTAAGATGGCTAGAATTATATTACATATTATTATATTGTTTTTTTAATTTTTAATTTTTTATTTATTTATTTTTTTACATATTATAATATTGTATACTACTGTTGTGTGTATAATATTATCAAGTCAAACTTTGTCCAATTCATCAAGTTGTAGCATATATCAGAATTTCTTCACCCTCTCCTCTTTTTTTGAAATGGTGTCTTTGTAGCCCAGGCTGATCTCCAACTCATTTGTGTCAGACGCTAGCCTTTAATTCCTGGTCCTTCTGCCTCCATCTCCCAAATGCAGGAATTGCCAGCATGTACCACCATCCATGGCATTCTTTCCCATTCAAGGCTAAATACTATTGAAAGTATAATATATATATATATATATATATATATATACTCACTATTATATACACTATAGTTTTAAATCCATTTATCTGGTGATGGATACTTGGATTGCTTCCACCTCCTCCCTATTATGAGTAATGTTGTGTTCTAGTTTGCTTTCAATCACTGTAACAAAACACACTGATCAATACCAACTTGGGGAGGAAAGGGTTTATTTGGCTCCCATCTGCTGGGTCACAGATTATCACTTAGGGACCCAAAGGTATTAACTCAGGGAGGAACCTGGGAGCAGGAGCTGAAGCACAGGCCATGGAGGAATGGTGCTTACTGGCTTGCTCTCCTGACCCATGCCCAGCCTTTTTAATACAATGTAGGACCATTTGCCCAGGGTTGGCACTGCTCACAGTGGGCTGGGTCCTCCCACATCACTCAACAGTCAAAACAGTACCCCACAGACATGGCCATAGGCCAGTCCAATGGAGGCAATTCCCCAACTGAGGCTCCTTCAAGCTAGGTGTGTCAAGTTGACAATAAAGCTATCCAGTATGTGCTGTAACAAATCCAATTGTACAAATATTTCTTCTTTTTTTGTTGTTGTTTCTGTTTTGTTTTTGGGGGGGTTGGCCTTTTTGAAACAGGGTCTCTCTTTAGTCCTAGCTGGCCTGGAGCTTGCTATATAGACCATGCTGGCCTTGAACTCACAGACATCTGCCTGCCTCTGCCTCCTGAGTACTGGGATCAAAGGCGTGCACAACCACGCCCGGCCTAAAATGGTTCTTAGCAGCCATGTGGGTGCTGGTAATTGAACCTGGGTCCTCTGCAAGAGCAGTCAGTGCTCTTAACCACTGAGCCGTCCCTCCAGCCCCAAATATTCCTTCTTTTGGTCCAAATGATTTAAAAAGAAGACTGCTGCTGAATCTTATTAAACAATTTTTCAATCTGTCTGGCAGATAGTATTTTTCTTGTAGAATGGCCACAACAATAGTTTACATCCCACAGGCTTGACACAATTTTTATTGCTCCTGCCAAAACACCCATCTGTGCACTTGCAGAATGTCTTACCCACCGTCATGGTAACCTTCACAGGAATGCTGGTCCGGGAACTCACTTCAAAGAAATGCGGAGCTGGGCTCATTAAGCATTATGAGACCATAGAATTCACTGGTATTACAATGTTCCCCATAACCTTGAAGCAGTCAGCTTTATAGATTGTTTTATTGTTTTGTAATCTCATTTTTAAAATTATATTTATTTATTTATTTGTGTGTGTGTGTGAGAGAGAGAGAGAGAGACTAAGGCCTTGTGCTTGTTAGGCAAACACTGAGCTAAATCCCCAGCCTTTTGTTCTCTTTTTAATTCTTTTGATTTTGAGATAGGGCCTAAGTAAGTTGCTCATGTTGGTGTTTTGTTTTGTTTGTTTGTTTTGAGACAGGGTCTCTCTTTAGTCCCAGCTGGCCTAGAGCTCGCTTTGTAGACCAGGCTGGCCTTGAACTCGAAGACATCTGCCTGCCTCTGACTCCCGAGTGCTGGGATTAAAGGCGTGTGCCACCACACTTGGCCTTTCATGTTGGCTTTTAACTCACTCTGAAGCCCGGGGTTGACTTGTGATTCTCCTGTCTCAGCCTCCTAAATAGCTGAAAGTACAGGGCCTGTGCACCAGACCCTGTCAGTACAGCCTTTTGGAAACAGCTATATTGTCAATTATATGGTAATCCCTTGCATGGCTGGGGCAAAGATCTGTATATGTTCTGAATCAGCACCCAACATATGGTACCATGTCTCTCATAGCCAGAATTCTTTCACAGGTAGACAGATCAAGGGGTGGGAAAGGCTGCAGCTGCTCACTATTGCCCTCTAGTGATCCACTAGCAAAGGCTTTGCTCCCTGTTCCCAGGATTTTATGCTCTGTGGGCCTAGAACTTAGTTCCATAGGAAAGAATGCTTCTACCAGGACACAAGATTCAAGGAGTGAGGATGCAGACCCCACTAATCCATTGAAGAGTTCCCTAGAGAAACAGAACCACTAGAAAATATGTGCATATGCTGAGAGCGATAAGAAGGGATTTATTAGAAAAACTGGCTCATGTGATTATGGATGTCAAGAAGGCATTTTATTAACTTCTAGAAGAATGGAGAGCTAGGGAAGCCAATGACATGATTCAGTGTAAGTCCAAAGAGCACAGAGAGTCAGAGCAGCCAATGATGACATTATTGTCCGAGATCTAAGGTTTAAATCCTGGAGACTGAAACTTGAGAATATGGAGCTCATGTCCAAGGGTAAAGGAAAGTAAATACACATTATGTCACAGCTCCAAGAGAGCAAATATACCTTGTCTCTGCCTTTTTGTTCCTCCTGGGTCCTCAGTGGATCCATCGGTACTCACATCCATAGGTGGGAAAGGATCTTCCTTATTCAGTCCACTATTCAATTGGCAGTCTTTTCCAGAAATACCGTCATAGACAAACATAGAAATAATGTTTTCAACCTCTCTGGGTTCTCTTAACACCATCAAACTGCTATCTAAAATTAGTCATCACAAGACTGCTTACTAAGTAAGCTTCATGCTCATAAGCAGCTCCTTTTAAAGAAGATTGATTTGGGGGGCTGGAGAGATGGCTCAGTGGTTAAGAGCAACAACTGCTCTTGCAGAGGACCCGGGTTCGATTCCCAGCACCCACATGGCGGCTAAGAACCATCTTTAACTCCAGTTCCAGGGGAATCCAATGCCCTCTTCTGATCTTGGCATTGCATGACACGGGTGCACCAACCTACATGCAGATAGTACATTCATACACATAAAAATAAATTAATTAGCCGGGCGTGGTGGCGCACGCCTTTAATCCTAGCACTTGGGAGGCAGAGGCAGGCGGATCTTTCTGAGTTCAAGGCCAGCCTGGTCTACAGAGTGAGTTCCAGGACAGCTGGGGCTACAGGGAGACCCTGTCTCGAAAAGACCAAAAAATAAATTAATTAATTAATTAATTTAAAAATGTTTAAAATTATTTTAAATAAGATTGATTTGTAAGCCAGGTGTGGTGGAGCATGCCTTTAATCCTAGCACTTGGGAGGCAGAGGCGGGCAGATCTCTGTGAGTTCAAGACCAGCCTGGTCTATATAGCGAGTTCCATGACAGCTGGAGCTACAGGGAGAGTCTGTCTCAAGAAAAAGACCAAAAAAAAAAAAAAAAAAAGAAAGATTGATTTGTATGCTTGCGTATATGAAAGTATGATTTATGTGCATGTATGTGTGGGTGTGAACACTTGTGTGCATGCACAGACCCCAGAAGAGGGCATGAAGTCCTCCTCTGTCACACTCTGCTGACTATTCTTTTGAGACAGAATCTTTCGCTGAAGCTGGGGCTCAAGTTTTCTCACCTGGGCTGGAAGTCAACGAGCCCCAGCTGTGTCTCCAAGCTCTCTTTCCTCTGCTCATAGATCTTATTCCTCCTCCTCATTCCCACCTGCGTTTTGTTCATGATTTTTGACTTTTACTTTATTGAAAGAAAGTACCTGCTTGCTGGACTCTCACTTGTTCTTTCTTCAATTGCTGTTTTGGGGTAAGTTGTAGACAAGTAGTTCAGCACTAAACTACATCTTTAGTGCTTCTTTCTTCTTAATTCAAAGACCTATCACCTCATGCTGCCTCTCTCAAAGAACTGATTTGTCTATGGGAACATGAAATAATTTTAAAGTTCCTCCAGCATCCCAGATCCCTTTATTACGTTTTGGTTTATGAAGTTGGTACTATGTATAGTGCCCCACTTCACTCAAGGCAAAGTTATTGCCCTACTCCAAAGTCAAGTGCTTGCTTCACACCAACCAAGTGGCTCCAAATGTCACAGGCTGCGTGTATACCATTGTTTCAGAGTTATCCTTTGGGGATTGGACTGTTTAAGAGAGAAAACTTCCAGCCAGTCTCTTAGCACTCAGAACACTGGAGGAGAAATGTTGTTATAACAGCAAGATGCTGTTTCAAAAAACAAGCTGGGCCTGGTGGTCCACTTTTAATCCCAGCACGTGGAGGGCAGAGGCAGGCAGATCCTTGTGAGACCAAGGCCATCCTGGTCTACATAGGGTGTACAAGGCCAGCTGGGTCTGCCTATCTCAAAACAAAACCCAGATTAGGATAAGCTCAATAGGAAGTTTTTACCCAGCATGTGCAAAGTCCCAGGGTTCAGTCCCCAGCCCCTCATGAACTGGATGTGGTATGGCACTCTGGCACTCTCCAGGTACAGGCAGGAGGATCAGAAATTCAAGGTCATCCTCTGATACTTAGGAGCCATGCCTGAGCTAGAAATCCTATCTCAAAACAACAACAGACTCCCACAAAACCCAACAACAACAGCAACATACCAACATACAAAAAACAGAGTTCCATTCAAGAGGAAAGGAATGAAAAAAGCCTCAGAAGCAGAATGGAGGAAGCAGAACAAAGAATATCAGACCTGGAGGATAACACAGAACAACTAAAAACCTCAAGGGAAGATTATGAAAAATTTAAAAATACACAAAAATGGAACAACCAGGAGCTGTGGGACACTATGAAAAGATCAAACCTCCGCATCATAGGAATAGAGGAAGGAGAAGAATCCCAAGAGAAAGGTATTGATCAGATCTTCAACAGAATAATAGATGAAAACTTCCCCAAACTAAAAAAGGACAAACCAATACCAATACAAGAAGCACATAGAACTCCAAACAGACAAGATCAGAAAAGAAATTCTCCACGCCACATCATAGTTAAAATGCTGGACACCCAAAACAAAGAGAAAATTCTTAAAGCGACAAGAGAAAAACAACAAGTGACCTATAAGGGGAAACCTATCAGAATAACAACGGACTTCTCACAGCAAACGATGAAGGCAAGAAGAACCTGGAGCAAAGCATTCCCAGTGTTGAGGGACAATGGATGCCAGCCCAGGTTACTATACCCAGCAAAAATGTCAATCATAGTGGAAGGAGAGAGGAAAATCTTCCATGACATAAACAACTTGAAAGAATACATGTCCGGAAAACCAACCCTTCAGAGAATACTTGAAGCAATCCAAAGAACAGAAGAAAGGAGCAACCAACCCCAGGCAACTAGAAGGAGAAATCAATAAAAGCATAACTGCAGAAGTAGAAACCTAAATCAAAACCGCAGATGGATAATAAGGCAAAAGGAAGCAACACAAACCTATCAGTCATAACCTTAAATATTAATGGACTAAATTCCCCAATCAAAAGACATAGACTGGGAGACTGGATTAGGAAACAGAATCCATCGATATGCTGTCTGCAAGAAACACATCTTACCTTCAAGGACAGGCACCACCTTAAAGTGAAGGGATGGAAAAAAATATTCCAAGCAAATGGTACCAAAAAGAAAGCAGGTGTTGCTATTTTAATATCGGATAAAATAGACTTCAAAGTAAAAGAAATCAGAAGAGACAAAGAAGGCCATTACATTTTCATCAAAGGAACAATCCACCAAGAAGATTTCACAATTATGAATATATATGCCCCAAATTCTGGTGCACCAAACTTTATAAAGACAATTCTCCAGGACCACAAGTCACAGACTAACCCCAGCACACTCATAGTGGGAGATTTCAATACCCCACTGAGTCCTTTGGATAGGTCAACAGGACAAAAAATAAACAGAGAGACATCTGAACTGAACGATATGATACACCAAATGGACCTCATAGACCTCTACCGAACATTCCATCCTAATACCAGAGAATACACTTTCTACTCAGCACCCCACGGAACATTCTCCAAAATCGACCACATCCTGGGACACAGAAGAAACCTCTACAAATACAAAAAGATTGAAATAATTTCATGCATCCTGTCAGACCACAGTGCAATGAAGCTCAACATCAACACCAGGACAAGCCCTCCTGCCTACAAGAACACATGGAGACTAAACAACACACTCTTGAATAATGAATGGGTCAAGGAAGAGATAAAGAAAGAAATAAAAACATTCCTGGAACTGAATGACAATGACAATACAACACAACAAAACTTATGGGATACCTTAAAAGCAGTCCTAAGAGGGAAATTTATAGCCCTGGGTGCCTACATTAGAAAAACAGAAAGAGCACAAGTGAATGATCTAACACTACAGCTAAAAGCACTTGAGAGGCAACAACAGATGAACCCTAAACGCAACAGACAGGAAGAAATAACAAAAATCAGAGCAGAAATCAATGAAATAGAAACAAAGAAAACAATACAAAAAATCAATGAAGCCAAAAGTTGGTTCTTTGAAAGAATAAACAAGATAGACAGACCTCTAGCCCAGTTAACAAAAAGAAAGAAGGAACAACTCCAAATCAATACAATCTGTGATGAAAAGGGAAATATCACAACGGACAAGGAAAAGATCAAGAAAATTATATGGGAATATTACAAGAACCTATATTCTACCAAGTTTGAAAATCTAGAAGAAATGGATGAATATCTGAAATCTTGGGAATCACCAAAGCTTGGCCAAGAGGAGACCAGCAGCTTAAACAGACCCATAACATATGAAGAAATAGAGGATGTAGTAAGAAGCCTCCCAACTAAAAAAAGCCCAGGCCCAGACGGTTTCACAGCAGAATTCTATAAAACATTTCAAAAAGACCTACAACCATTATTTCTGAAACTGTTTAGAAGTATACAATCAGAGGGAATTCTCCCAAATTCCTTCTATGAAGCCAACATCACTCTATTACCAAAACCAGGCAAAGATCCAACTAAAAAGGAGAATTATAGACCCATCTCCCTCATGAACACAGATGCCAAAATTCTAAACAGAATACTGGCAAATCGCATACAGACCCACATCAAGAAGATCATCCATCATGACCAAGTTGGATTCATACCAGAGATGCAGGGATGGTTCAACATACGAAAATCAATAAACATCATCAAACACATAAACGGAATCAAAGACAAAAACCACACCATCATCTCAATTGATGCTGAAAAAGCCTTTGACAAAATCCAGCATCCCTTCATGCTTAAAGTCCTAGAAGGAATTGGATTGGAGGGATCATTCCTCAATGTAATCAAAGCCATATACAGGAAACCCACAGCCAATATCATCCTAAATGGGGAAATGACGGAAACATTCCCTTTAAAGGTAGGAACTCGGCAAGGCTGCCCCCTATCACCACTCCTCTTCAATATAGTGCTTGAAACACTTGCTAGAGCAATAAGGCAAGAAAAGGATATTAAAGGAGTACTAATTGGAAAAGAGGAAGTCAAACTATCCCTATTTGCTGATGATATGATTGTTTACTTAAGAGATGCAAAAAACTCCACCAGAAAACTCCTAGAAACGATTAACAGCTTCAGCAAAGTGGCAGGATACAAAATTAACCTTAGAAAATCAATGGCCTTTCTTTACACCAAGAACAAGCAACTGGAGAAAGAATTCAAAGAGACCTTCCCACTCACAATAGCCTCAAAAACAATAAGATACCTAGGAACAAACCTAACCAAAGACACCAAAGACCTCTACAACAAAAATTTTAAACCCTTAAAGAAAGAAATTGAAGAAGACCTCAGAAGATGGAAAAACCTCCCATGCTCATGGATTGGGAAAATTAACATTGTAAAAATGTCCATTTTACCAAAACTCTTGTATAGATTTAATGCAATCCCAATCAAAATCCCCAAGAGTTTCTTCACAGGCTTGGAAACAAAAGTTCTTAAATTCATTTGGAGAAACAAAAGACCCCGAATAGCCAAATCAATCCTGAGTGAAAAGAGCTACACAGGAGGGATCTCTATACCAGATTTTAAACTATACTACAGGGCTATAGTCATAAAAACAGCCTGGTACTGGCACAAAAACAGACCTGTTGACCAATGGAACAAAACCGAAGATCCAAATCTGAGCACATACAATTTCAGCCATCTCATATTTGACAAGGGGGCCAAGAAACCACAATGGAGAAAAGACAGCATCTTCAGCAAGTGGTGTTGGCAAAACTGGATCACCACTTGTAGAAGAATGAAATTAAACCCCTACCTCTCACCCTGTACAAAAGTCAACTCCAGATGGATTAAAGACCTCAACGTGAAACCCCAAACTCTGAAGGTGATAGAAGAAAAAGTTGGCAGCAGACTACAAGACATAGGCGTAGGAAAAGACTTCCTAAATCAGACAGCAGCTGCACAAGAATTAAGGTCGACAATTGACAAATGGGACCTCATCAAACTCAAAAGCTTCTGTACATCAAAAGAAACAATCAAGGAAGTGAAGAGAAATCCCACAGAGTGGGAGGAAACCTTCACTGCAGATACATCTGACAAAGCATTGATTTCCAGAATATATAAACTACTCAAAAAACAAAGAAAAAAGAAAACAAATGACCCGCTCAATAGATGGAGCAAAGAACTGAACAGAGACTTCACAAGCGAGGAATTAGAGATGTCTGAGAAACACCTCAAGAACTGTTCAACATCACTAATCATTAAGGAAATGCAAATGAAAACCACTTTAAGATATCATCTTACTCCAATAAGACTGGCTAGGATCAAGAAAACAAATGATACCAAGTGCTGGAGAGGTTGTGGGGAAAGGGGAACACTCATCCACTGCTGGTGGGAATGTAAACTCGTACAGCCACTATGGAAAGCAGTGTGGAGAACCCTTGGAAGACTTGGAATGAACTTGCCACCCGACCCAGCCATACCACTCCTGGGCATGTACCCTCAAGACTTACGCCACCACAGAGATACATGCACGGCCATGTTTATTGCAGCTCTCTTCACAATAGCAAGGAGCTGGAACCAACCTAAATGCCCCTCAACTGACGAGTGGATAGAGAAAATGTGGTACATCTACACAATGGAATTCTATGCAGCAGTAAAGAAAGACGACATCACGAGCTTTGCAGGAAAATGGCTGGAGCTAGAGGACATCATGCTGAGTGAAGTAACACAGTCCCAGAAAAACAAACGATGCATGGTATCACTCATCTGTGGATGCTAGTGCCAATTACCCAGTTGTAAGTATTTCTTGTGTAGGGCCCCCTGAGCTTTTGTACAAAGCAGTTGGGCATAATGCATTTTGGAAAAAACAACAACAACAGAAAATACTGCATCAAAGAACTGACTGAAACAGTGAACTTCTGCTCAAAACAGTCAACTTCCCCATGGAAAATATTGAGAAAGACTAAGAGATGGAAAGCATGTTTGGCAGAATGCACGAGCTCTGGTGGGATGGGGGAATGAGCGGGAACATGGGTCTAGATTTGTTAAAAATAAATAAATAAATTTATGTGAAAAAAAAAAAAACAGAGTTCCAACAATTTTGTTCTTTAATCTGTCTGTCTGTTTGTCTGTCTCTCTTTCTCTCTACACACACACACACACACACACACACACAGTGTTTTTTTTGAAATAGTAGCTCTGTGGAGTCTATATTGACCTTGAATTTTCCATCTTCATTCATTAGACTCCCAAGAGCTGGGATTATAGGTCTGTGCCACCATGTCTAGCTTTTGTAATTTTATAAACACTTTAAATTATGAAATATTAGTGCATGGTCTTGAATCCAAATAAACAAGTAAATCCTTCTGTTTATGTGCACTTTGGACTATCTTTGATTATGTGTTTCTGTTGTGTGTCATTATCATGGAATGCAATGAGCCAAAGGCTAGACACACTTTCCCCTCTGGGTTCGAAATCTGACACATCTTCCTTGGGATTTTTGGACTAAAGGCAGCATTCCAACTAGAGTTGGGGACATCAAGGGGATTCCAGTGCCCTGGGAGATGCAAGCTAAGGAGCTGGAGCCTAGAAAATGAGAAAGTCTGTTGGCACCCTTTAGAGCTTCTCTTTACCCTCTCTTCCTACCTCTTTGCTATGACAGAGTGACCAAAAGGTATTTTGCTAGGGTAGAAGAGTAGGAATTGGGGGGGAGAAGAAGAGAACACAGTATAGGACATATAAAAATATACAAATAAATACACAGATAAAAACATACAAAAACATTTAGCCCACAACTGCATGATTTTACCCTTATCGACTTTACTGAAAATGGACACACACACATACACACACACACACACACACACACACACACACATATATATTCTACTTGTCACATAAGGAGAATGAACACAGGCCTTGTTTCTGTGGGTCATCTACTCCTTTCCCATCTGCCAGAGAGGCAAGGGCTTCAGACTTCCCAGGCCTTCACACTATACACACTGGTGCTCTGATTGCCTCTGGGATAGGCCTCCCCTTTCTTCATCTAAGTCTTCTTTGTTTGCTTCCCTGTACTCTTATTCCCTCAGAGATTTTCATGTCACCTGTATTTGTGCCTATGCCATCTCTTCCTTCTCTTCTTTCCAGGCAGAGCTTTCCTTTGGGGAACCTATTTGTGTCCATTGAGCTGACCTTCCTTCCCTTGACCAAGGGGAGAGTTTTGTTTGTTTGTTTTTTTGTTTGTTTGTTATGTCTTTTTGAGACAGGGTCTCACTCTGTAGCCCAATCCGGTTTGGAACTCACTATGTAGTCCAGTCTTTGTCAAATTCCCCTCGAGCCTCCTGCCTCAGCCTCCAGACTACTGAAATTAAAGGTATAAGCTACCATACCGTTATCAGATACTTTAAGGAACCCCACCTGCAATGTCACATTATTACTAGGGAAATTGGGGTCCTCTCTCAGGGTTCTTAGTCTCATTAATAAAAGACTTTAAGAATGGGCTCAAAAGGAAGCTTGAGGATAATTTTATTAGAGTTTAAAAGAAACCAGGGCAGGGGCTGGGGAGATGGCTCAGTGGTTAAGAGCACTGACTGCTTTTGCAGAGGACCCAGGTTCAGTTCCCAGCACCCACATGGCAGCTAACAACTATTCATAACTCCAGTTCCAGTGGTATCTAACACCTTCTTCTGACCTCCAAGGCACTGCATAACATGGGCACATTTATACACATGTGGACAGTACACTCATACACATAAAATAATAAAAAATAATAAGTAAAATGTATTTTTAAAGACTTTTATTTATTTTTTTAATTTTTTTTCATGTGTATGAGCGTACTATCTGCATGTACGTTGGTTCACCCATGTTGTGCAATGCTGAGGAGATCAGAAGAGGGCATTGGATTCCCCTGGAACTGGAGTTAAAGATGGTTCTTAGCTGCCATGTGGGTGCCAGGAATCGAACCCAGGTCCTCTGCAAGAGCAGTGGGTGCTCTTAATCGCTGAGCTGTCTCTCCAGCCTCGTAAAATGTATTTTTTAAGAAGACAGAACAGGCAAGCTAGAAATCTCAGCAACTGCTTGGAAGAGGAAGATGGAGAAGAGTAAGAGCAAAGGCCATGTTATTTGAGTTAAGTAGGCACATTAAGCAATGGAGGTCGCCCAGGTGGCAGACAAGCAGCTGCAAGACAAAAAAGTGGAGTGGGGAATGGAGACCTTCAGCGAAAGAGTAAGAAAGGCCAAAATCCAGAAAAAAGCTTACTTGGGCTCTGGTAAGCATCCAAAAGAAAGAGACAAAAGAGGAAAAAAGGAAAAGTTATGAGTTTCTTCGTCAGGATTTAGAAAGGCAGGCAGGCCTAACAAAAATTCAGGGCTGCTCCATAGCCATTGTGCTAGAGGCAGGCTTTCTGGGAAGGAAAAGTATATTATCTCATTAAAGGGATAATTATTCCTATCTCCACCACAGGGCTTCAGGTGATTCTACCTCCCTGAGGCGTGGTCCCTTAGCCAGGTGATTGACTGGCCCAACTGGATTAACTCTTTATATATCTTGAGTAGCTTGGAATGCTAGGTCTCCAACCCAAACCAAAAGGAAATAGCTTTTCTTAATGGGTCACAATAGAGGCCTGACCTTTAACACTACTGCAACAACACCTGGCTCCAAGGGGATCTTCAATGATGAGAATCATATAAAACAGGTAGGTACCGATAGATGGTCTTTGCAGTATCCTTTAGATAATGTGCATCACAGCGCCATCTCTATTTCTCCATATGGGCTCAAAATGAGATCAAAGTGTCTGCAAAGGAGAGGAACTGAGCTTTTGCCTAATCTGCCTAGAAGCCAGGTGTGGTAGCCCTTGCTTAAAACCCCAGCAGCTGGGAAGTGAACAAGAGGATTGGTGCAAGTTTGAGGCCAACCAAGCTACTTAGTGAGTTCTAGGCTAGCCTACACAGTGAGACCCAGTCACAGACAGTTTTTGTCAACTTGACTGGGTGTGGTGGCACACACCTTTGATCCCAGCACTTGGGAGGTGGATCTCTGTGAGTTCAAGGCTAGCCTGGCTAGCTGAGGCTACAGGGAGACCCTGTCTCAAAAAAACCAGAGTCTCATGTATCCCAGGCTGGCCTCTAATTCACTATGTAGCAAAGGATGACCTTGAATTTCTGACCCTCCTATCTCTACCTTCCAAGTGCTGAGATTCTAGGTGTATAACCATGCCTGTTTTTATGCAGTGCTGGTTTCCAGTCTAGGGTTTCATGCCTAGTATGCACAAAGGCAAGCACTCTGTGAGTGACACTCCTAGTCTCCCCACCACTACCTCCTTTCCTCCTCCTCTTCTTCCTTGTCCTCCTCTTCCTCCCCTTCCTCCTCTTCTCTCCTTCCTCTTCCTCCTTTCTTTCTTCTCTTCCTCTTTCTCCTCTTCCTCCTTTTCTTCCTCTTCCTCCTTCTCCTTCTCCTCCTCTTCTTTTTTGCCAGTATTTACAACGGACAGCCGGGATGTATCATGCTAGACATGAACTCTACTGCTAAGCCTCATCCCTGGCTTCTCCAGCACACTTTTTGATGCCCAACCAGCTTCTTGTTTGTGTGATGGAATTTCCTTCACACTGTTCCTAGGTTCTTTTCACCTGATCCCAGGAGTTACTGAAAGCATATTTACTGTCTAATTCAAGAAGACCCTTGGATTTTCTGTGATCCAAAGATTATGTATTTGCCTGTTTTCATGATACTGAATCTGCTATTATTGTTGTTACTATTTTGGGTTTTTTCGAGGGGGTCTTTTTGAGACAGGGTCTTCCTGTAGCCCCATATGGCCTGGCACTTGCTATGTACACTAAGCTGGCCTCTATCTCACAAAGATCCATCTGGCTCTGCCTCCAGAGTGCTGGGATTAAAGACATGAACCACCACACTTGAGTTTATGCTGACTCTTGAAAGCAAGAAGATAGTTTTGTTATTTAGTATTTCCCTGAAGAGACTTGGTATCTAAATAATGTTCTACAGATTAAATATATTTGACCAGTACTTTGGAAAGAGCAAAAGACAGTATAATTATATTGAAGTCCTTGTGATTTTTAGACGAGAGTGACTCAGGGTTGATATATTATGACTTTAGGTTAGTTATTTAGACTGAGTTCTGATCTTTGATCAGATAATAGAGACAATTATTCATAATTGGCAAGAGTAACCTGAGATGGTGAAACAAGTTTCAGCCACTAATTTGTGTAGTTTTATTATTTGTGTAATACCACACAGGTATTGCTACTTAAAATATCTCATTCCTTATTGTAATACTCTAAACATAAAAATTAATTTACTAACTCAATAATACCTTCCTTTTAAAAATAATTATTTATAAGCCAGGTACCGTGTCAAATACTTAACATGTTTCAGCTAATTTATGATTTATAAAACCCCTGTGTGCTAAATATTGCTGCCTTAAGTAAACTGAGGGAAGGGTATTTTTAGTAGTCTATTAGTGAGGCAAAGGTCCCATATTCCATGGTCTTAACCACCATGGTTTGACACCTTTCTAAATTTGTACTGGTAAATATCATTTACTAAGGAGTTTATAATTAACTTATTTAGTTTTATAATATTTTCAGGAAGAAAAGCAAGCAGTGATGATCTGTGGAAGTTTTGAATGTCAAGACCTGTATGTGGATTCAACTAAAGTACATGTTTAACAATATACAAAACCATCCGGAGCTTTAGTTTCTTCATTTGCAAAACAGGTCTAATAATAGCCATCCCAACTCCTCTATAGATGGTCATAAGTGTCAGCCAGTGCTTTGTAAATTACAAAGAGATAAAACTAAAATGGTTCAGTGCATGTTGGTATACACCTTTAATACCAGCCCTTGGGAGGCAGAGGCAAGTAGATCTCTGTGAAACTGAGTGCAGCTTAGTCTCTATAGCAAATTTCAGGCCAGTTGGGACTACAGGGAGACCCTGTCTCAAAAAAAAAAAACACAACAGAAAACAAAAAACTGAAAATGGTTAGATATCTCTTAACAATATATATAATATATATGTATCTTTTTAGATTTTTCTGTTTAAAAACAATGAGTTCACATCCCAGTTGTCAATATTCTCTCTCTCTCTCTCTCTCTCTCTCTCTCTCTCTCTCTCTCTCTCTTTTGGTCTTTTTGAGACAGGGTCTCCCTGTATCCCCAGCTGTCCTGGAACTCACTATGTAGACAAGGCTGGTCTTGAACTAACAGAGATCTGCCTGCCTCTGGCTCCTTGTGCTGGGATTAAAGGCATGTGCCATCATGCCCAGCATGATTGTATTTTTCAAATCAGCAGTCTCTTCCCACCCTCCCAGAAGTATTTGTTTTTACCATCCTTGATTTATTAAAACCCCCATAACATCATCACTCACAGAACATCATAATGCACAGAAACTGTACATTACATGCTTTCTCCCAGTTGCAAATTTAAGCTTTGGTTACATTTCAATTGTATCTTCAGTAGTCAAGTGACATAATCTGCTGTTCTGGTGGCTTCTATATCTGTGTTTTTCATATTTCATACAAGAAAGTAGAGAAAAAGAGAAGTCTGCCTGTTGAGATTCCCTTTCCAGTCAGAGAACTAGAAAAATTTGCATGGGCACCACCTCTTCTGAAAAAGAACCTTGTTTTCAGTACTGGCAGTTGGTCACAGGGTGACAACTCATCTTGAATTCCTGAGGCAGTCTAGGTTTACAGGCTGAGGTTGTGAAATAGGTCTTGGGATACAACTTTTGCCAAATTTCATCAAATCCCAGAAAATAGCTAATTAAAAAACAATCATAAAGCAGCAGGCTTTTTCTCCAAACATAAACACATGCTTTCCTTTACTATTTAGTTAGCCAAGTCATAGACAAGCTTAGCCACCAGTTGAGGAAGGAGAGAGAGGTGCTAGAGTTCCTGGCAACCTCCTCTGCTAAGTCCTTCCTGGAACCTGCCTTTGTCAGCTTCTGCTAAGATACCATTTAGGACGCTTTGACCTCCCTTCAGATCCTTTCTGAGATTTTCCTTATGTTCTTTAAATGACAGAATTACAACAAAGTCCCTAGAATAGGAAAAGGGCTCAGTTGCTGTGGCACTGCTTCCCATCCATCTTCCTCCACCTCTGGGCAGCCCTGGGTGCCCCATTTCCCAAGCTCACCCCACTACCCAGGAAGTTGGGTGTGGTCCCCAGAAGCTTTGGTTACTATTTGCATTTTAGTTTGCATTGATGTTTAATTCTTGGGGCTTTTCTCACCAGAAAGCCAAACAGGGTGTTTTTGTTACCAAATTTTTTTTTTTTTTTTTTTTTTTTTTTTTTTTTTACATTATTTTTTTAATAAGCCTAATATTATAAACAGAGTTTAGGGAACTTTTTCTTTCTTTTTTTCTTTTTGAATCAGTGTCTTATATATCCCAGGCTGACTTACTGAGACTCTAGTGGAGATGAACTTGAAACTTCTGATACTCATCCTCATCTTTCCCCATGTGCTGCAGCTGGTGGTTGTGTGCCACCAAATCCAGCATTCTAGTTGAATTTCTTTTTATTTTTTTTTAATTTTATTTATTTCTGTATGTGTATGAATGTACTGTCTGCATGCAAGTCTGTGCACCCGTGTCGTGCAATGGAAGTCAGAAGAGGGTGTCGGATTCCCCTGGAATTGGAGTTCTCCTGGAATTGGAGTTTCGGATGGTTCTCGGCTGCCATGTGGGTGCTGGGGATCGAACCCGGGTCCTCTGCAAGAGCGGTCGGCGCTCTTAACCACTAGGCCATCTCTCCAGCTCCCTCTAGTTGAATTTCCATCCTAATGAGTGTTAACATAATAGCTGAACAAATAAGCCAAAAAAAAAAAAAAGAAAAAATCCATTATTATTTTCAGTATAGGGAATTGAACTCAGCAAGCCCTGGTATCACTGAGCTATAACCCAACCCTGAAAAAATATTTTAAGTTCTTGAGAGAATTTGTGGGGTTTCCATATTGACCTGCATTGAGCTGTGAAGAGCTGACCTCCGCTACTCAGGACAACCTGAATTCTTTTTCTTTATATATCACATTGGATAGCTTCTCTCATCAACTTGACACACCTGGGTGAAGGGAACCTCAGCTGAGGAATTTCCTCTATTGAATTGGCCTATGGCCATGTTTGCAGACATTTTCTTGATTGTTGAGTGGTGTGGGAGGGCTCAGCCCACTATAGTGGTGCCACTCCTGGGCAGGGTATAAGAAAGCAGGTTGAGCATAGGCCAGAGGAGTAAGTGTTCCTACCCTGAGCTGCTGACCTGTCTTCCCTCCATGATGAACTGTAAGCTACAGGTGAAATAAAACATTCCTTCCTCAAGTTGGTTTTGGTTAGTGTTCTAGTTTGTTTTCCATTGTTGTGACAAAACACTCTGACGAACACCAACTTGAGGAGGAAAGGGTTTATTCAGCTTACATCTCCTGGGTCACAGTTCATTACTTAGGGGTCCCAAGGCAGAAACTCAGGGCAGGAACCTGGAGGCAGGAGCTGAAGCACAGGCCATGGAGGAATGCTGTTCACTGGCTTGCTCCCCTGGCCCATGCTCAGCCCATCTTCTTATATGGTATACAACAACCTGCCCAGGGTGGCACCACTCATTGTGGGCTGGGCCCTCCAATACTGCTCCGCCATCAAGACAATACTCCACAGATGTGGCCACAGGCCAATCCAAAGGCTCCAATTCCCCAATAGGCTCCCTCAACCCAGGTGTGTCAAATTGACACTAAAGCTATCCAGCACAATTGACCCCTTGTCAACTTGACACACAAAACACACCACTATTAAACCACCACCTTTCCAGTTCTTATCCCCAAAGTATGATATTAACATTAATCACAACCTAAGACAGTACAACCTTAAAAGCCACACAGTCCTTAAAATGTCCAAACACTTAAAAGTTCAGTCTATTAAAAGTCTCTTAACTGTGGGCTGCTGTAAAATCCAAAACAAGTCCTGTCTTATTTCAAAGGGAAGAATAAGGCACTCTCAAACAAAACCTAAGTCCAGCAAAGTAGCTCAAGGCTGGACACCTGGGATTCGCTCACGATCTTCTGGGCTCCAAAGGGTTTTGGCAGCTCCCTCTCTCTGACTCCGCTGTCCGTGGCACACACAGCTCATCTCACAGGCCCAGGCTGACTCCATTCCACACCTGCTGCTGCTCTTGGTGGTCGTCCCATGGTCCTGGCATCTCCAAAAAGCTAGGGTCACCACTGAAACTGAGGCAGCACCTTCACCAATGGTCTCTTCTGACCTCTTCTGGTGCAAAACCTCAGCTTCTCTCCATGACCCCTGCAATCTTGGGGTCTTCACTGCAACTGAGGTGCACTTCCAACAATGGTCTTTCCTGACTTCTCACAGTGCCAAGCCTTGGCTGCTCTCTGTGACCCCCTCAAATTTCAACACCAGAACCATATAGGAGACTCTTACATACTACCAAGTCCTGCTTCTGGCTTGAGATGGAGGCTCAGGCCCCTTCTGGATCACAGCTTCTGTGTGCTGACCCTGAAGAAATTCTTCCCAGAAGATTTCACCACAGTGATGCTGTTCTCTTGTTACTTACAGCTGATTTTTCAGCCCCAGCTAACCAGCATCAATCCCAGTACAACAAAGATTTCCCTTCAGGTTCTGGTCTCTTGTTACTTACAGCTGATTCTTCAGCCCCAGCTGACCAGAACCCACAGATTAAACAGTCCTGATGATCTCTGCTTCCCTTTCAAACAAGAAACTTCACAAGCCAGGCCTCCATCTTCTACAACTCCTTCAGCAAAACTGCTCCAAGTTCCACAGCAACAATCTTTAGGCATTCAATGATCTTCCCAGCCCAAAGTTCCAAACACCTCCACAATCCTTCCCCAAAACACCAAGGTCAGGTCTGTCACAGCAATACCCCACTCCTGGTACCAATTTCTGTTCTAGTTTGTTTTCCATTGTTGTGACAAAACACTCTGACCAACACCAACTTGGGGAGGAAAGGGTTTATTCAGCTTACATCTCCTGGGTCACAGTTCATCACTTAGGGGGCCCAAGGCAGGAACTCAGGGCAGGAACCTGGAGGCAGGAGCTGAAGCACAGGCCATGGAGGAATGCTGTTCACTGGCTTGCTACTCTGGCTCATGCCCAGCCTGCCTTCTTATACAGTACACAACAACCTGCCCAGGGTGGCACCACTCATTGTGGGCTGGGACCTCCCACAGATTGACAATCAAGACAATATACTCCACAGATGTGGCCACAGGCCAATCCAATGGAGCCAATTCCCCAATTGAGGCTCCCTCAACCCAGGTGTGTCAAGTTGACACTAAAGCTATCCAGCACAGTTAGTGTTTTATCACAGCAATAGAACACTAAGACAAAAAATATATTTACATTTGTATTAATCTTAATTATGTGTGCATCTGTGGGTATATGCATGTGTGTGCTAGTGCCTGCAGCAACCAGAGGCATCAGATCCCCCTGGAGCTAGAGTTACAGGTGGTTGTAAGAACTGAACTCATATTTACTGCAAGAGGAGTACATGCTCTTAATTGCTGAGGCATCTCTCCAGCCCCCTGAATTCTTCTGTTTGTTTTGTTTGTTTGAGACAAAGTCTCACACAGGCTGGTCTTGCTCAAACCAGCAGCGATCCCATCAGCCTACAGTCCCTGAGTGCTGGGATTACAGGAGTGAAACACCACACTCTCTTGTTATGGTACCATTTTATTGATAATGTTTCACACTTCTGTTTTAATTTTTTCACTTATTGATGGTTTTATGTTTCTGAGACAGGGGCTTGGTACTCTCTATGTAGCTCAAGATTGCCTCTAAATCCTAACAATTTTCCTGCCTCAGCCTCTATTACAGGCATGTGCCACCATATCTGGCAAAAAACTTTATTTAATTTTAGTAAAAAAATCTTAACTGGGATGGAGATATAGTTTAGTGGTTAAGAGTGCTAGCTGTGAAACTACAAGGACCTGAGTTCAGATCCCAGTACCATGTAATAAGCCAGCCATGGTCTAGCATGCACATGTAAAGTCAGTGCTAGAGAGGAGGAAAGGGCAGAGATCAGGGGGATGGCTGGGGATTGCTAGCTGTCAGCCTAGCCAAAAACTAGAGTTTCAGTCTCAGGGAGAGACCCTGCCTCAAAGGAATATAATGGTGATAGAGGAAGACACATGATGCTTCCCTCTGAGTTCTTGTATGCACACACACACACACACACACACACACACACACACACACACCACATGCATATATACTACACACAGATCTGTCTCTCTCTTTCTCACACACACGTACAAATTTAATTGTTTTATGTTTTTCTTTATATTATCATGTCTGTTTTCTTCTTAGCTGACAGAATATAATGTTAGATAATAACCTGGTATATAATTCTATGGGTTTTGACAGTTGTATACACTACTAATCATATTCATCTCTCCAAGTAAATTATAGAACCATTTTTGTCATGTGAGAGAGTTAACTGGTGTCCACTTCCAATTAATCTTACTCACTGCAACATAATTCCAGGAAACCACTCTTCTGATATCAATCTAAATACGTTTGATAATGTCAAGAGACATAATGACAGTCTAGGGATATGGTTCAGTTGGTAGAGTACTTGCCTGAGCATGCACAAAGCCCTGGATTTGATCTGTAGCCCCACGTAAGCCAGGTGTGGTGCCACAAGCCTGAAATCTCAGGATTAGGAAGGTGGAGGAAGGGAGACCAGAGTACAAGGTCATCCTCAGCCATACAGCGAACTCCAAGCCAGCACAGGGTTCATGGGACCCTAAAATAAATAAATATAAATAAATAAATAAATAAGGCTTTTAAATTCTTCTTATTATTTTATGTGTATGAATGTAATTTCTGCATGCAGGTAGGTCCACTCATGTCATGTAGTGCACATGGAGGTCAGAGGTCAGAAGAGGGTGTTGGATCCCCAGGAACTGAAGTTACAGATGGGTGTTAGCTACCATGTGGATACCAGGAATCTAACCTGAGTACTTTGCAAGACCAGTCCATGCTCTTAATTGCTGAACCATCTCTTCAGTCCCATAAACAAGGTTTCTGAGTGGGTTTTTCCTAGCTCACTAGCCCACTGCCAACCTTGGGACTGCCTCTCTTTCTCTTTTCTTTTAAAAAAGATTTAATTAATTAACAATTGTTTGTTTGTTTTTGGTCTTTTTGAGACAGGGTCTCCCTGTAGCCCAAGCTGGCCTGGAACTCATTATGTAGACCAGGCTGGCCTTGAACTAACAGAGATCCACCTGCCTCTGCCTCCTGAGTGCTGGGATTAAAGGCATGCACCACCACGCCTGGCTATTGTATTTGTTTGTTTTTGAAACAGGGTCTCACTATGTAGTCCTGGTTATCCTGAAACTTGCTACTCATATATATCCATATATATATATATATATATATAATATATCTTAATATATATATACTCAATATTTCTACTTGCCTCTGCTTCTGAAGTGCTGGGTTTAAAGGTGTGCACTGGCTTTTATTTTTAATTGTATGCATGTGTGTGTGTGTGTGTGTGTGTGTGTGTGTGTGTGTGCATCCAGAAGAGATCTCTTGTAGGTGGGGTTACAAGTGGCTATGAGTCATTTGACATGTGTGCTGAGAACTGAACTCAGGTCCCTAGAAGAGTAGTATGTACTCTAAACTGCTGGGCCACCTCTCCAGTCCCAACTTTTTTCTTTCTTAATAAACTGCCTTGATTAAAAATTAGAGAAGAGGGCTGGAGAGATGGCCTAGCGGTTAAGAGCACCGACTGCTCTTACAGAGGACCCAGGTTCGATCCCCAGCACCCACATGGCGGACGAGAGCCGTCTGAAACTCCAATTCCAGGAGAACTCCGCTCCAGGGGAATCCGAGACCCTCTTCTGACCTCCGCGGCGTTGCACGACATGGGTGCACAGTCTTGCATGCAGGCAGTACATTCATACACATACAGAACTAAATAAAATTAATAAAAAAAATTAAAAAAAATTAGAGAAGATGTTCTAAGCCAGATGTGGTAGTTAGTGCACAGGTCTACTCCCAGCTCTAGGGGACCCAAGATAAGAGGATTGTGAGTTCAAAGCCAGTCTGAGTTATATAGCAAGACTCTGTCTCAAGAAACATAAGAACCACAAAATGTTTCAATGGGGTGAGCAGAGGAAATTGTCCACATAGGCAGAAAAGAGTTGAAGAAAGCAGAACCAGGAAGCACAGCAAACTGGTCATTTCGCAGTTACCTTCCTTATAGGGTTAAAACAGAGGACACTTCCTTATCTTGCTGAAACTGGCCTGTTCACAGGGATTTGGATATTAAGTCTTTCTCCTGATTTCTGGGAAAATCAAACAAGCTAGTTTTGGTCTGGTGAGTAGAACTTTAACATAACTCCATTTTGGTGGGGTCTAGGACAGTCAGTCTAAATCAGTGGCCTCCTATAATTTTACTTAACAAAGGGTTTTAGTTATTTTGAACTTACATAAACAAGCTTACATACTTTTTTTGTGTCTGGATTCTTCCATTCAACCTAATTTCTACAAAATGCAAAATCTTTCATCCACTGTTGTATTTCTCAATAGTTTGTGGTTATTTTGTTTTTGTCTTCTTTTTCTTTTCTTTTCTTTCTTTATTCATTTTATCTTTTTGAGACAGGGTCTCCCTGTAGCCCTAGCTGGCCTGGAACTTACTATGTAGACAAGGCTGGCCTCCCTTTCACATGCCTCTGTCTCCTGAGTGCAGAGATTTTTTTTCCCCCATCATCACCATTATTTACATGTGCAAATAATGGAATGTCATCACCGCCAGAGTGCTGAGATTAAAGGTGTGGGCCACTATGCCAGGCTTGCCTTTTAAATTTTATTTTCTAAATGTATTTAGTTTTTTTCCTTTTCTTTTTCTTTCTTTTTTTTGGGGGGGCAGGTGTTGAGACAGGGTCTTCCTGTAGCCCCAGCTGGCCTGGAACTCACTATGCTATGTGAACCTGAATGGCCTCAATCTCAGAGACATCTACCTGCCCCTGCCTCCCTCATGCTGGGATTTAAGGCCTGGGTCACCACACTCATTAGCCCAGGCTGGCCTCAAACTTGCTTTAATACTCCTGCCTTGACTTACTGAGTGTATGCTAGGATTACCGTGAGTCAACATGCATTTATTTATTATTTATTTATTTACCCTTTTTTTGTTTTGTTTTGTTTTTTTTGAAACAGGGTCTCCCTGTAGCCCCAGTTGTCCTGGAACTCGCTCTGTAGACCAGGCTGGCCTTGACCTCACAAAGATCTGCCTGCTGCTGCCTCCCAAGTGCTAGGATTAAAGGTGTGCACCACCACGCCTGGCTTATTTAGCCTTTTTAAATTGAGGAAAAACACATAAAAATGACCATTGAATCATTTCCGTTTTGTTTATTTAGGACAGGATCTCACTATATAGCTCAGGTTGGCTTCAAACATGCAATCTTCCTGCCTCAGCCTTCCATATGCTATGATTTTAGGCTAGTGCCACTACGCCTAGCTCCATTTAAGCCATTTTTTTGGGTTTTTGGTTTGCTTTGTTTCAGAAACAGGGTCTCATTATGTAGCCCAGGTTGGCTTGACCCCGCTGTGTAATCCACACTGACGCTCAACTGGAGATCCTCCAGTTTCAGCCTTCCAGATGCTGGGATTACAGGCGTGTCCACCTGTGCTGGATAGCTTTAGTGTCAACTTGACACACCTGGGTTGAGAGAGCCTCAGTTGGGGAATTGGCTCCATTGGACTGGCCTGTGGCCATGTCTGTGGAGTACTGTCTTGATGGTCGAGCAGTGTGGGAGGGCCCAGCCCACAATGAGTGGTGCCACCCTGGGCAGATTTCTGTGTACAGTATAAGAAGGCAGGCTGGGCATGAGCCAGGGGAGCAAGCCAGTGAACAGCATTCCTCCATGGCCTGTGCTTCAGCTCCTGCCTCCAGGTTCCTGCCCTGAGTTCCTGCCTTGGGCTCCCTGAGTGAGAACTGTGACCCAGGAGATGTAAGCTGAATAAACCCTTTCCTCCCCAAGTTGGTGTCAGTCAGAATGTTTTGTCACAGCAATGGAAGACAAACTAGGACACCACCCAAATGGAACTACGTGGAATTAGGTACATTCACAGTGTTGTGAAACCATCACCATTATCCATTCCCAGAACTTTCTCATCACCCCAAAGTGAAACTGTACTCATCAAATACCAGCTTCTCCCACTACCTCCCATTCACAGTGTTGTGAAACCATCACCATTATCTGTTCCCAGAACTTTCTCATCACCCCAAACTGAAACTGTACTCATCAAATACCAGCTTCTCCCACTACCTCTCAGTCTCTGCTAACTACTATCTGCCGTCTCTGGGAGTTTGACTACTCTCAGTTCAGCATGTATAAGAACCATATAGTCTTTGTCCATGTGTATCTGACATCTTTCTCTTGGCATAATGTTCTCAAAGTTCATCCATGTTGTAGCTTTTCCTTCCTTTTTAGTCCACTGTGAGCCAGTATACTCATAATCCCAGCACTTGGGAGGTGGATGGAGGCAGGACCTCAATGCTATCCTACAATCCTGTTCGTGAACAAATGCTTCTGAGGCAGCTGTTGGCACTTGGGGTTTGTCCTCCGTGCTTCTTAGCCATTATGGCCGAGTTTCCTTCTTCTTTGCTTTCCTCTAGGATCCCTTCTTTCTGTCACAGAGTCTTCTGACAGTGTTTTCCTCACATCTCTGCCTATATGCACCAAGTCTGACAAGCATCTTTCCTTGACAGAAAGGGAGTTCTCAGAATCCAAACTGGAGTTTCGATGTGACAAGAAATTGAGGTTCCTACCAACCCAGCAGCTACAAGAGTAGATCTTCTGGCTCCAGATGTGCCTCGAAGGTGGCTGCAGGCTCGGACTGAATCTTGACATGAGCTTAGGAGGCCTCCCACCCAGCAAAGATGCTCTGACTGTCTGGGTTACAGAAGCTGTGTGCCTAAGTGTCCGTTACTGTTCAAAGTTTTAGTGCAATTTGTCACACAGCAATAGATAACTAATATATAATCTTTCCTCTCTCTGTATGTCTCTGTCTCTATCTCTCTCCCTCTCTTTTGAGAGGGTCTCATGTATCCCAGGCTAGCCTTGAACTTGCTATTTAGCTCAGAAGGCCCCTGAACTTGTGATTATCCTGCCTCTACCTCTGGGTGCTGGGATTACTGTTGTGTGCCACCACACACAGTTTTAGGTGGTGCTGGGGATTGGACACATGGCTTTATACACACCACATCCATACTTACACAACCTAAGTGTCATGCGTAGTGTCCTGGTTAGTGTTAACTGTCAACTTGGCATAGTTTAGAATCATCATCTGCGAGGAGACCCTCAGTGGAGGAATCGTCTAGATCAGCTTAATCCAGGGAATTGGACTCAGGCTGCCAGGCTTGGTGGAAGGCTTTTTGCCCAATGACCCATCTCCTCAGCCCTTTTTTTTGGTTTGGTTTGGGTTTTTTGAGACAGGATCTCATGTAACCTAGGCTGGTCTTCAACTCACTATGTAGCTAAAGATGTAAAGATGACCTTGAATTGCTGAGTTCCCTGTGTCTGTTTCCCAAGTGCTTGGATTAGAGATGTATGTCACCACACCTGATTAGAACTGCCTTCATTAAAAAAAAAAAGTTACAAGTGGTTGGAAGCTACCCAAAGTAGGTACTGGGTCTTCTGCAACAGCGTAAGTTCTTTTAACTGCTGAGCCATCTTTCTAGCCCCTGCCTTCATTTTAAAACCTGTATTCATATTTACATTTGCATTTATATTTTATTTCTCTCTCTCTCTCTCTCTCTCTCTCTCTCTCTCTCTCTCTACTCAAGCACCACAATGTGCATGTGGCAGTCACCTTCTATCGTGTTGAACTCAGGTCACCCGGCTTATGCAGCAGATCTTTTCCCACTGACCATCCCACTGAACTTTTGTCTTTTTTAACCGAATGTCCGCCATTTTCACACAATGCAGTTAAAGGCGTGTAGATCCGCTCCCTTCTCTGCGCCTCTCCCAATGACCCCCAATTTAATGAACTTTTTTTTTTTTTTTTGGTCTTTTCGAGACAGGGTCTCCCTGTAGTCCCAGCTGTCCTGGAACTCACTCTGTAGACCAGTCTGGCCTTGAAGTCACAGAGATCCAACTGCCTCTGCCTCCCAAGTGCTAGGATTAAAGGCATGTGCCACCATGCTCAGTTTGAACTTTTTCATATATATGGTGTGCTTTTTTCTTTTTATTCACTTTTTAATTTTATGTATATGAGTATTTTACCTGCATGTATGTAAGTGCACTCATGTTGTAAAAAGTCAAAGGAGGCCAGAAGAGGATGTCAATCCCCTGGAAAGAGTTACAGACTGTGATTAGCTGCCAAGAGGGTGGATAATTCTAACCTGATCTTCTGGAAGAACAGCCAGTGCTCTTAATCGCTGGACCATCCCTCTAGCCCCTTTCTTTTTTCTCTTTTCTCTTTCTTTCTCTTCTCCTTTTCTCTTCCTTCTCCTCCTCCTCCTCCTTTCTTTCTCCCCTCCTCTTCTTCTCCCCTCTCCTCTCCTTCCCTCCTCTCTCCTCCCCTCCCCTTCCCTCCTCTCCTCTCCTCTTTTTCCCCTCCTCTTCTTCCTCTCCCCTCTCCCCTCTCCTCCTCTCCTCCTCTCCTCTCCTCTTTTTCCCCTCCTCTTCTTCCTCTCCCCCTCCCTCTCCCCTCCCTCTCCCCCTCTCTCTCCCCTCCCCCTCTCCTCTCCCCCTTTCCTCCCTCTCCTCCCTCTCCCTCTCCTCCTCCCCTCCCTCTCCTCCCTCTCCCTCTTCTCCCCCTCCCCTCCCCCTCCTTCCCCTCTCCCCTTCTTTTCTTGAGATAAGTTCTCACTATACATACAGCCCTGGCTGTCCTGAAACTTGCTGTGTGGACTAGGTTGACCTCAAACTCCTAGAGATCTGCCTGTCTCTGCCTCCCAAGTGTTGAGTTTAAAGGTGTATGCCACAACTGGCTATATTTGGCTTTTTAATATTTTATTAATTTTTTTGGTCTTTTTGAGACAGGGTCCCCCTATAGCCTCAGCTGGCCTGGAACTCACTATGTAGATCAGGCTGGCCTTGAACTCACAGAAATCTGCCTGCGTCTGCCTCCCAAGTGCTGTGACTAAAGACAAGAGCCACCACACCTGGCTATACTTTATTAATTTTTAATATGTATGACTGTATTGCCTGCATGTATGTAAGTGCATCTGTTTTGTGCAGTGCCCAGAGAGGTCAGAAGAGGACATCAGATCCCCTGGAACTGGAGTTACAGATGGTTGTTAGATGCAAGAACAGCCAGTGCTCTTAACCATCTCTGAGCCATCTCTCTAGACCCTATAATTGCCCTTTTAAAGAGAGTATCTACTGTGTTCTCTTTATGTATGAAAGTAAGGCTATCTATTGATTTGGGTCTTTCATTTGTTTTCTTTTCCTGAGATAGTGTCCTATAGCTGAGGCTGGCCTGGAATTCACAGTGTAACCCACGCTGGTGCTGGACTCCTGACAGTCCTCCCACTTCAGTTTCTCAAGGGCTAGGATTACAGACAAGAGCCACTCGGCTTGCATCATCTAAATGATTCTATCTAAACTTAAGCAGACATAATGCGGGACAATAGATAAATTAATTCAGAGCAAATACCCGTCATTTGCCTAATAAAATCCAGACATACCACCAAAAATGGAGGCTAGAATATCACAATTCTGTTTAAAGACTACTTCCTAAAGCCTTATTTTAGGACTGACAGAAAGGAGTTATTGCACCTACCTTGAAATTCCTTCAGAACAGACTTGACCCAGCTAAGAAACAGATAAAGACAAAAACTCTGGACCGTTTTCAACAGACCCACAATCTGTCTTGGCAGATTGCATCTTTCTGATTTGTGTTGTTTTGAAAGATTGTTGGGAAAAGATTCTCTGGTTGTCTGTTTCAGCAAACTTGAATAAACCCAAGTTAGGAACAACACTGGAAACAAGAAAGACAAAGTATAATTAGCACTAAATTCTAGAGCTTTGTTGTCAGCACAGAAGCCAGCGGTCACATTCCAGCCCCGGAGACACAGCAGAATGAGTAAAAGGTGCTTAGATGTGAAAAATATCCTGGGAAGTCTTGCATGGTGACACATGCCTTTAATCCCAGCACTGGGAGACAGAGGCAGGCAGATCTCTGTGAGTTCAAGGCCAGCCTGGTCTACTAGCGAGTTCCAGGTCAGCTGGGACTACAGGAAGACCCTGTCTCAAAAAGACCAAAAAATAAATAAATAAAAAATAAATAAAATCACAGGGCTGGAGATTTGGCTCAGTAATGGATGGTGATGGTGAACTTAGCATGAGTGAGTCCCCAGGTTTGATCTCTAGTACCAATGAAGATGAAACAAAAAGTCTCTGGATTTTTAAAAGCTAGGTGTTTAAAAAGTGAACGTGAGAGCCAGGCATGATGGTGCATGCCTTTAATCCCAGCCCTTGGCAGGCAGAGGCAAGCAGATTTCTATGAGATTGAGGCTGGCCTGTACTACATAGTGTGTTCCAGGTCAACTGTGCTACAGGAATTCCTGTCTCAAAACACTAAATAAATAAATAAATAAATAAATAAATAAATAAATAAATTGTAATAGACAACTCAAGACTGCTCGCAGCTATGCCATGTTATGAGCCTTGGCTGACCCCAGTATTTAAAACTTAACTCAAAGTATGGGAATAAAAGAAAAGTTTAGCCGGGTTGTTCAACCATTCTGTTTTGTTTTTAGATGTTTAGAATAAAAGGCATCTTACTACAATGCTTCAGAATCACACACACAGAGAGAGAGAGAGAGAGAGAGAGAGAGAGAGAGAGAGAGAGAGAGAGAGAATTAGCTGAAAGAGCCAGGCATGGTGGCGCATGCCTTTAATCCCAGCACTCAGGAGGCAGAGGCAGGTGGATCTCTATGAGTTTAAGACCAGCCTGGTCTACTTAGTGAATTCCAGGCCAGGAGTTTTGAAAACAGGTCATCATGTAACTGGTTGCTTAGAAACTAACTAATTTTGCATGACTTCTGTACTTTATGCTTGGCTTGCTTTTAGAGATAGCAATTGTTAAATGGGCTTCCCACCCCTGAGCTTGGGAACTTAAACTTTCCACCCCTAACATATGTTCTTTCCTATATAAACACCTCCCGCTTAGTGCTACACACTCTGAACTGAAGGTCTGGTGTGTAGTCATCAGCTGACAAAAGACTTTCTACTGGCCTTATTTTGTGTCTGAGTGGTATTCTTTGGTGAAATTATTCTATTACAAAATAAATAAATTTTGGGTGGGGGCTCTTTATGAGACAGGATTGCTCTGTAGCCCCAGCTGGCCTGGAAATTGCTATGTAGACCAGGTTAGCCTTGAACTCACAGAGATCCACTTGCCTCTGCCTCCCAAATACTGGGATTAAAGGCATGCACTCCTAGGAGGGCACACACACACACACACACCACACACACACACACACACACACGAATAAATAATAAAAGTAACAACTTAAAAATTATTTATTTTTGGTCTTTTTGAGACAGGGTCTTCCTGTAGCCCCAGCTGTCCTGGAACTTGCTCTGTAGACCAGGCTGGCCTTGAACTCACAGAGATCCACTTGCCTCTGCCTCCTGAATGCTGGGATTAAAGGCATGCACTGCTACAAGGGCACACACACACACACACACACACACACGAATAAATGATAAAAGTAACAACTTTTTAAAAATTATTTATTTATTTATTTTTGGTCTTTTTGATACAGGCTCTCTCTGTATCCCCAGCTGTCCTGGAACTTGTTCTGTAGACCAGGCTGGCCTTGAACTCACAGAGATCTGCCTGCCTCTGCCTCCCATGTGCTACCACGCCCAGCAAAACCATTATTTTAAAAACAAGAACAAAGGAAAAGAAGGAAGATTAAAAAAAATAAAAGAATTCAGGCTGGGTGTGGTGGCATATACCTGTGATCCCAGCACTCAGGAGGCCGAAACGGGAGATGCTGTAAATTTGAGGCCAGTCTGGACTATGTAGTGAGTTCCAGTCCAGCCAAGGCTGCAGAGTAAAACTCTGCTTAAGAAAAAAAAATTTCAAAAAAAGTACATTTGTAGAAATGTATTATTGAATAAGATTATTAAATCATAATACTCATTTTAACCCTATTTAACAACTGTGTTTTGCTGAAGTTTGTTCAGTTAAATATTTTCTCTGAGACCAGTTAGTTAATTCTTTTAAAAATGTTTTATTATTTTTAATTTATGTATGAGTGTATTGCCTCCAGGTATGTAATGCACCCCTTTTGTGCAATGCCCATGGAGGTCAAAAGAGGATATGAGATCCCCTGGAACTGGAGTTACAGATGGTTGTTAGCTGCCATGTGGTGGGTCCTCGGAATCCAGATCCTCTGCAAGAGCAGCCAGTGCTCTTAACCACCGAGTCATTTCTCCAGCCCCAATTCTCTCTCTAACTCCAGTTAGTTAATTCTTACCAATCTGTTGGAAGTTGTTTGATTCTTAGGTCTTTAATAAGCCACTGGTGTGGTGGCTCAGACCTTTAATCCCAAGACTCTGGAGGCAGAGGTAGGTGATCTCTGTGAGATCCTGTCTAAAAAAAAAAAAGTCGCCAAGGTTTTTGCACATGTAGAAATGTAACATTTTTTTGAGATGCGATTATATTGAAGTTTTCTAAACATCATATAATGATGGAAGCCCTTCCAAGCTTGTTTTCTCCTAAATAAATTCCCCAAAGCATACATTTCTTTCAAAAAACAGATATTATATTACCTATTGTCAAAATATCCTGTCTTTAAAACTCTGTTGTCCCAAAGACTTCTGGTAGGTGGCTTATAAATTACTAAAAGCCTCTTATCCTAACTTAAATGTCAACATGTTTGGAAGCTTATCTCTTTGAAACAAGGTAGTTCTTCCTAAATTGGACCCAGAAAGGACTTTGCCTCCAGATAGCCAGGAAACCTTCGGCCTCCTGTCGGCTGCTGTGGTCTGAATGTTTCTGTGTTTCCTCATCAGTGGTGCTGAACCTTAACGTGGAGGTCTTGTGAATGGGATTAGCGCTCTTTCAAGAGAAGCTTGAAAAACTTGTACACCTCTGACACTATGTGAAAAGGGCAGCGAAGTGGCATCATCTATGACATGGGACGCCACCTGTGACGTGGGGTGCCATCCACGAAGTGGGGCACCATCCGAGACGTGGGGCACCATCCAAGACGTGGGGCGCCATCCACGAAGTGCGGCACCGTCCAAGACATGGGGCGCCATCCAAGACATGGGGCGCCATCCAAGACGTGGGGCGCCATCCAAAACGTGGGGAGCCATCCGAGATGTGGGGCACCATCTACCACAGGGGGCGCCATCTGAGATGTGGGGCGCCATCTGAGACAGGGGCACCATCTACCACATGGGGCGCCATCTGTGACAGGGGGCACCATCTGAGATGTGGGGTGCCATCAGAGACGTGGGGCGCCATCTACCACAGGGGGCGCCATCTGAGACATAGCAACTTGATCTTTAATTCCCAATCTCTAGAGCTGTAAGTAATCTGGGGCTGGAGAGATGGCCTAGTGGTTAAGAGCGCCGACCGCTCTTACAGAGGACCCGGGTTCGATCCCCAGCACCCACATGGCGGCTGAGAACCGTCTGAAGCTCCAATTCCAGGAGAACTCCAGTTCCAGGGGAATCCGAGACCCTCTTCTGAACTCCGCGGCGTTGCACGACACGGGTGCACAGACTTGCATGCAGACAGTACATTCATACACATACAGAAATAAAAAATTAAAAAAAAAAAAAAAAAGAAATCACTCATTAGGGCTGGAATTCACAGATTTGGTTCCCAGCACCCTTGTCGGGTGGCTCACAAGCACTTGTGACTCCAGCTCACGGATTCTGATGCCCTCTTCTGGATTCCAGGAACCTGTGTTCACTTGTGCAAGAAATCAACACACAGACCCACACATACGTGCAATATTAAAAATGAAAACAAATCTTTAAAAATAAGAAATAAATCACTTACTGTGTAGCCTGGGCTGGCCTCAAACTTGTAATTCTCCTGCCTTAGCCTCCCAATTGCTGGGATTACAGGTATGCACTGCCAAACCCAGCTTGTTTTTATAAATACAGTAAACAGCTGGGTGTGTTGGCACATGCCTTTAATCCCAGAACTGGTAGGCAAAGGCAGGTGGATCTCTGTGAAATCCAGGCCAGTTCGCTCTACAAAAAAACTGAGTATGTATATGTGCATGTGCATGCACATGTGCACTCATGTGCCCTATTGTGAATGCCACAAGACAACCTCTGGTGACATCCTTGTTAGCCTTAGAACCCTGTCCAATGCCTTTGGCAAAAATGTAAAATGATGTAGCCACTATAAAGAAATTGGTGTTTTCCCAAACAAGCACAGAGTTACCGTATGATCTAGGTATGTATCATACCACATTGAAAGCAGGGTCTCAAACAGATACTCGTATATTAATGTTAAGTCAGCAGCATTGTTTGCAATCATGAAATGATGGGCAGGATCTAAACACTCATCAGTAGATGAATGTACAAATGTACATGTACCATGAAGTGTACCATGAAGAAGGAGGGGTAAGGGGAGAGGAATGAAAAAAGAGAGGGACAGAGAGAGGGGGAGGGAAGAGAAGGAAGATGGGAGGGAGAGGTAAAGGAGAGGGAGAGGAAGGAAAGAGAATTGTAAAAGTTCTGAGGTTTAAGGATGAAGAGAAGTGTGCTAGAAGCTTTGAGTGGGTAGTCAATAAAAACTAACAAAACACAGCAAAAACAGGTCATCTACATGAAATGCAGGGGCAATGTAGGTGAAAGAATATTATGAGCAACACCCTCAAAATTATGAGGGTGCAGTATCCCTCCCTCTTGAGAGAGGGTCTCCCCATAGCCAAAGCTGTGTAGGCCAGGCTGGACTTGATCTTGGAGAGCCATCTGTTTCTGCCTTCTGAGTGCTGAGATTAAAGGTGTATACCACCACCTCAGGCCTGGAGCAGCATTTTCTAATTAGAATTCTATACTTGGCCCAAGCCATCAAGGCAAAAGAGTAGAAGGGTGGAGGTGCTCCTTGCTGGAAGACCCTGAGCTTGTGTGAGGCCCTGGGTTCCATCCCCAGCAACACAGAAACCAAAAGAAGTAAAAGGTCTCTCTTGTTGATATATGGGACTTAGAAAAAGACGTGAGAGTGGTGTTCTACCTCATTGTACAATGAAGCAAATGTGGTCCATACAACACCTTTAGCCCCCTTCACCCTCATAGTTTTTCTGGTCTCTGAAGCTGGTGTGACACGTTAACAACTGCCACCAACTTTCCTTCCACCTTACCTTCCCCTCCTCTCCTTTTTTAAAATTTTTATTTGTTTATTTTATTATTTTTTTTAATTTTTAAAATTTATTTCTATATGTGTATCAATGTACTGTCTGTATGCAGGTCTGTGCACCCGTGTCGTGCAGTGCCGCGGATGTCAGAAGAGGGCATCAGATTCCCCTGGAACTGGAGTTCTCCTGGAATTGGAGTTTCAGATGGTTCTTGGCCGCCATGTGGGTGCTGGGGATCGAACCCGGGTCCTCTGTAAGAGCGGTCGGCGCTCTTAACCGCTAGGCCATCTCTCCAGCCCATATTTGTTTATTTTTTAAGGGATTCTACAATATAAAAGCACAGTTGTTTTCAGATCACATTAATGTTGCTCAGTTTGCCCTACAATTAGGTAATTGGTGCTAGTATCCACAGATGTGGGATACCATTGGTCATTTGTTTTTCTGGGACTGTGTTACTTCACTTAAAATAATATCTTCTAGGTCCATCCATTTACCTGCAAAGTTCATGATGTCATCTTTCTTTATCGCTGCATAGAACTCCATTGTGAAGATGTAGCACATTTTCTTTATCCACTCATCAGTTGAGGGGCACTTGGGTTGGTTCCAGCTCCTTGCTATTGTGAAGAGAGCTGAAATAAACATGGCTGTGCATGTATCTCTGCGGTGGGGTGGGTCTTGAGGATACATACACAGGAGTGGTATGACTGGATCAGGTGGTAAGCTCATTTTGAGTCTTCCAAGGGTTCTCCACACTGCTTTCCATAGTGGCTGTATGAGTTTACATTACCACCAGCAGTGGATGAGTGTTCCCCTTTCCCCACAACCTCTCCAGCACTTGGTATTATTTGTTTCCTTGATCCTAGCCAGTCTTATTGGAGTGAGATATCTTAAAGTGGTTTTAATTTGTATTTCCTTAATTATTAGTGACGAACACTTTTTAAGATGTTTCTCAGC
>VZQC01013903.1:867004-1005447 GCA_009823505.1 Rhizomys pruinosus | reverse complement strand
CTCAACCCAGGTGTGTCAAATTGACACTAAAGCTATCCAGCACATAAGTCTATATGTTTTATAGAATTCTGCTGTGAAACCATCTGGGCCTGGGCTTTTTTTTTTAGTTGGGAGGTGTCTTATTACATCTTCAATTTATTCATATATTATGGGTCTGTTTAAGCTGTGGAACTCTTCTTTGTTGAGCTTTGGTGATTCTTAGGATTTCAGATATTTATCCATTTCTCCTAGGTTTTCAAACGTAGTATAGTTTTTTGAAGTATTCCGTATGATTGTCTGGATCTTTTCATTGTCTGTTGTGATATTTCCCTTTTCATCATGGGTTCTATTGATTTGGAATTGTTCCTTCTTTCTTTTGGTTAACTGGGCTAGAGGTCTGTCTATCTTGTTTATTCTCTCAAAGAACCAACTTTTGGATTCATTGATTTTTTTTTTGTATTGTTTCTATTTCATTGATTTCTGCTCTGATTTTTATTTCTTCCTGTCTGTTGCATTTAGGGTTCATTTGTTGTTGTCTTTCAAGTGTTTTTAGCTGTAGTGTTAGATCATTCACTTGTGCTCTTTCTGTTTTCTAATGTAGGCACCCAGGGCTATAAACTTACCTCTTAGGACTGCTTTTAAAGTATCCCGTAGGTTTTGTTGTGTTGTATTATTATTGTCATTCAGTTCCAGGAATACTTTTATTTCTTTATCTCTTCCTTGACCCATTCATTATTCAAGAGTGTATTGTTTAGTCCTCATGTGTTCTTGTAGGCAGTAGGGCTTATCCTAGTGTTGATGTTGAGCTTTATTGCACTGTGGTCTGATAGAATGCACAAAATTATTTCAATCTTTTTGTATTTATGGAGGTTTCTTCTGTGTCCCAGTATGTGGTCAATTTTGGAGAATGTTCCATGGGGTGCTGAGTAGAAAGTGTATTCTCTGGTATTAGGGTGGAATGTAGATAATCCCCCAGGCCTGCTGGGGAATTTCGTGGTCTGACCATGAGGTGGTGAGAGGTGCAGAGTCAAGACCCAGACCCTGGGAATCGGGTGAATGCAGACAGAGGGTGAGCTGTCACAGACTCGTTTATTGGTGGCAAAGTTAGGGTTTACGTACTGTTCACATTCCACTCTCCTCTTAGTGCAGTGTTGTGTCACTTTGTGTTTGGCCCAGGTCTGCAACTCAGCTGCTTGTATGGTCTCGCCTGCCTAGGGCAGATTAGGTTGATGAGGGATGAGCTCTGGACATTCGTAATTCTCAGCATACTGGCTACTACATTTCCACCCGTTGTATTTAATTTTGCATGAGGAGTGGTCCACTGGGAGCTCGGGTGCTATGGCTGAACCTTGTTGACCCCACCTGTGGCATTCTGACATTTGACTGTGTCTGTCTTAGGTTGCCCTGGTTTTGCAGAGTCTTACCCATCTTTGACTGGCCAACCACTGAAGGAAGAGGCCAGGAGTGGTACTACAGAGGGGAGAGACAAGCTCACTCCTGTGAATTGTGGATGGATGAGAGCCAGATGTGAATTACCTCATTGGGAAGGGTGCATCCAGAGTCCCTATTAACCATTGCTGAGAGGACCTGGGCCATTGTTTTGTTGACCTGGCATTGGCTGTGGGCAAAGTGAAACAGACACCTGAAGAGAAAAAGTGCAGAGAAGGGCCAGGAGGCAGAGGATGCCCCAGGTGACCAATGTAGCAGGATCAAAAATGGACTTTAGCTTAGACCACACCTGAGAAACAAAGCTAGTATCAAAGGCTATGACCTTGGGGCAGATAGAGTTAAGGAAGATAATTTGAGAACCAAGGGTCAAGGTGTAGTTAATAAACTGTTGCGACCAGGAGCCTTTAATAATGTCACCAAGTTCACCATGTAGACGTGTAATATTGAGGACTTGGTAGGGGGTCAGGCAGAATGAGGAAAACCTAGGGTCACAACTCATCTCCCCCTCTCATTATGTGGCCTTCAAATCCTTGAAGGATGTTCACAAGAGTGAACCACAGTTGGTGTCTCCAAGATGGAATGATCTCTGCTAGGGGGGTTGTATTGGGTCCTTAGTACCATGATTTTAATGGAATTTACCTACTGGTCAATAAATCTGACAAGTGAGTTAAGGATGTATAAGCCATGAGTGAGAGCAACCAGAAGGATAAGTCCACTGGCAGATCCAGGAAGTCCTTAGCTCTCATCTGAGAAAGAAACTGGCTCTTTGGGGGTCTTGATCCTAAACTGCCTAGCCAATTTTTAGCTCCTACTTTTAACACATTACCCTCTGAAGAGGTTACCCCCCAATTGCCAAGAGGGAATCAGGGTGCCGACTGCTCTGACTTCTTCCATGCTGAAAAGGGGCATAGGAGGTGGTGACTAGGGTACCCCTGCTCAGTGGATCTATCTAAAAGACCCCAAAAAGTATAGTTACAGAGAGAACAAAATCCTTGACTAGTGCCTGTGAAGGTGAGGGTAGCCAGGTACATTTTCTAGGCAGGGAACCAAGAGAGGAACAGGGTGAATTAAAAAACAAACAAACATACTTAAAAGTCCGTTAGAATTTCTCAACCAGGGGTTCCGAAGCATCCATTATTGAGCTTCTTCTTTTGTTTATTTGTCCATAGTGTCTGGACTCAGCATCTGCTTTCCAGGAAATTTCAATAGTCACAGTGTGAGTTTTCCCTTAGGTAGTTGCTTAAATAGAGAGAAGAAACTTTGTTATTTAGTAACAGCAAATCTCATATGACTTTGTGAGGACCAAGATGACTCCATTTTAGCTTGGTCAGCTCCATCTTGGCCTAGAATTCACCCCAGAATTTAAAAAAAAAAGGGCAAACAAAGGCATGGCATAGATAAATCAATCCTTTATTAGTAGAGCGATTTAACTTCTGCCAAAAAGCATACAGTTAAATGCTTCATGAGAACAAAAGGTCCAAACCAGGTAAAACAATAGAACAGAGAGTCCAGAGCAGGTGAATACACATAATAAAAAACTGATTGATCTGTAACCAAGATCCTATCAATCAGAGGAGGAGTCACCATGACTATGATGGAAACCCCTAACTGGGAATAAAAGCTAAGGGAAATTGGGTCTCGAGGCTGCTGCCCTCCAGTTCCATGGGAGTGTGCTCGGCCCGATGCATCATCTGCTGTATCTATTCTGTCTGAGTTGTTGGTTGTTGTGGCTTCTTTTCTGCTTGCTTGTAACTAACCCTCGATTAAACTTATATCTACAACTATTTGTAGCCCCCTGGCACCTTTCTTGCGTGAGTGTGGCAGATTGAGCCTAACAACTTTAAATGAATTAAAATCTAGTGTTTGGAGGCACAATCTCTCAGACTTTAAAGGAAATATAATGATTACTTATCTTTTGGTTATACTTTTCTTTTGGGTGTATAAGTCCATACAGTTAGCCCAGATTAACCAACTTTTGTTTTCGGCCAAATTAGTATGGGAAATATGTATGGTGGTTATTCATCCAGAAAGGCTAAGTTACACCAGCCTAACACCTTTAATTACTGTATAATATTCTAGATAAGGCTTGGACAAAAGTTCAAGCAGCCTTGTATAATACTGACTGAAGGAGGGACTTAACACCATAAGTTAAGCAGGCACAACCTGCAAGATCGAATTAAACAATTTCAGGCTTATTTTAAATGTAAAACTGTTTGCTACAATTACTACAAATGGGAACAATTTTTTTTCTTTTTCAGACTCTTTATGCTGATTTATAGTTTTCCCAGAAAGACAGGAGTTGTAACACATACCAGAAGACAGGAAATAAACTGATAAGGATTTACCAAGTCCATCCAAACTGTCTTCTTTTGGACTGCATGCAGTTGGTTCAGGAGATAGAATCTAGCTTTTTGAGCCAAATTATCTGGTTAGGTTAAAGGAAATATCAAAAACAACTCTTGCAAGAAACATAAAGTACATTTTTCAGTAGCCATAGGTAACCTGCCATTTGCCTGTGCCCATTTAATCCAAACCTGAAACAGGGTGTCAGGTTCAAGCCAGGCGAGAACTAAAAATTAATAACTTTGTATATTCACAATCCTATTCAGGCCACTAGTAAACTAGCTTGAGTGTTTATACCAATTTAACTTAATACAGGTATCTTATCATTTTACTAAACCTTGAAGTGCCATGTGATATGCATATAAAGCTTGGGCAAAAACTGAACACTCTTAAACAAACCTTGACTATATATACATTTTATTTTTAAACTAGTTTACTGACCTTACAAATTTAAGCTTATTTATATAGTGTCCTTTTTACCTGTCACAACAAACCTCCTCAGACTTTTATCACTTGCATAGACTTTTTTCATCATCTTCACATAAATCCTTAAAATCCCTAAAAATATTTTTTTTAATTAATTTTTTATTTATTTCTGTATGTGTACGAATGTACTGTCTGCATGCAAGTCTGTGCACCCGTGCCGTGCAATGCCGCGGAGGTCAGAAGAGGGCGTCGGATTCCCCTGGAGCTGGAGTTCTCCTGGAATTGGAGTTTCAGACGGTTCTCAGCCGCCATGTGGGTGCTGGGGATCGAACCCGGGTCCTCTGCAAGAGCGGTCGGCGCTCTTAACCGCTAGGCCATCTCTCCAGCCCCAGAATCCCTAAAAATATTTTTTAACATTTTTTTATTTTTTATATCCCTTTTTGATACCATGAGACATAACATTCATAAACAGATTAACCCTTAATTGTGCAGATTTACTAAGTGATTAACATTTATTTCCCATGTAACGAGATGGAACAGTTATTTGAAACACAATAGTTTGAAAAATCACAGAAATGCTCAATAAAAATTGAGCTCTTAGTTTCAAACATCTCAGGACTAAACACCCTCTACATCCACCCAGGCACCCATGCCACTTGGGAGGGATGCAAATGGTGAATGACAAACAGTTCACACAGCAACTTTTTAAAACTTTCCTTCTGGGCCAAAGACTATGTCTATGAGGATCCAAATAGCCCTGTCAGGCCTTCAATAGCAGATTGCGAAGGGCCTAAAGTCTGCCCTTCCTTCCCAGACACAATGTCAGACACATAAAAACTGTCATGTTACATTTTACATTTGGGAATATGGAAGAATACTTTAAATGCTTTTAAGGCATTTTTTTAAAACATTCTCTGCCAAGATTTCACATTAGCTTAAAATTTAATTCAGTCTTTACATGTCTCTGAGGTTGTCACCTCAATGCCACAAAAAATAACTTCTCCATCAGTCAGTGTGACCAGCATCCACATGGAGAGCCCTATGGTCAACCTCTGCTCTCCTGGCGAACCAGCTAGATGTTAATACTAATCTGCTACAAGGTAACAGCTCCTAACTCAAACTCAATGGAAAAGGAGTGAAACATCAAAGTGCACTTTTTAAGAAGAGGTAATTTTTGCTTATAAAAAGAAACCAGTGAATCTTCTAAGAATAATAAAAAAGGGAATATTTAATGGTTTTATCTCACATGACAGTTTACTTGTGAATCAACTTGATATCAAGTAAGTCATTAGCATTAGATGCAAGTATATTCATTTAAACACCTCCATAAAACAAATATGCTTAACTAGTTTCAAACCCAAAACTTCAGCACCTTGATGAAAACTCTAAATTACAGATGAAAACTTAAGAGTCATATTTTACTCTGATTTAAGTTTATAACAGTCAACAATACTTTAATCTTCATAATTTATACAGTACTGAGGTCATCTAGCTGTGATGTAAATTTTCCCTCTTTTTAATTTAGGATTAAATTGGGTCAGTTATTTGTCTCTGACTCAGAAATTCTACAGTAATGATCTTTACATGTAGAGACCTTGGCTGTGCTAGGATTAAAGGTGTGGGCCACCACACCTGGCTGGGGAACTTCCAGGAGTGGCCAGACCAGCAGGATACCAGTTCAAACCCAGGGAGGTATGTTCACTTCCTATGAGGAGGAAGTGGGGGGACAGATAGGAAACACAATAAAGCCCATTGGCTATCCCAGGCTGCCCTCTCCCACCCCTGGAAGCCATGTAGCACCTCAACTGATCCAGGTGCTAGACCTCAAAATGGGTCTCTAGCAGAGACGGAAAGGTTGACACGTGGGCACTACAGAGAGCTCAGGAATTCCCCAAGCTCTAAAGACCTCCTCCCAAGCAGACCAGGATTCCTGACTAACTGCTGATGCAAATTTTACTAGCTAGTAAGAGGCAGATTATCTTTGATCCTTTGAGATAGGCCTAGCAGCTGATACAAAGGGTGGAAACTCCCCAAAGCAGACCAGATGGGGTGACTTTGAGCTCACAAAGAACTGCCTGCCTCAGCCTCCCAAGGACTGGGATTAAAGGTGTGTGCTACCATAGCCAGTCAAAGAATTAATTCCCAGTCCAGAAGGCTAGTTCATGTTAAATCAGGGATATATCTACCCAGAGAATCTGGCCTGCAGAGGTCTCAAAAAAAGTAGATAATTCCAAAGCAAGCAAATTACCTCACACAATCCCTTTTGAAAGCAGACACAAACCAAGTCTTAGGCCTTTAAATGCATTTTTAAATATCAATTTTTAAAGTTTGCACATACATATCTCATCTGGTATGCCAAAGTGAATGGTTCTGTGCAAATAAAGGATAGAAACTTGAAGTGGCCACTTTGTTTGACAAAACCAACATGAGACAATTATAATGACCAAATTACAAACACACACACACAAACTTAGATGCACGCTTAGACACATGGAAGAACAGTAACCATAAACACAAAACATAGTCAGATGAAGAGAGGAAATGCTGTGAGCATGGAGCACGCCTGTAGGTCCCAGAACCAAAAATCCAGACCCATTGCCTGGATTCCAAATCACTGAGTGAACCCCATGTTCGCACTTTACCAGTGGAGAGTTAGGGTGTCCCCCATCTCCACGCTCAAGGAGCAATACTGGTTCTCCTAACCGAGCACCCCAGACCAGAAACTTGAGTTTAAACAAAACCAAAATGAAAGTAAAAAGAAAAAAAATGAGCTCTTTCTTACCCAAAAGACACAGCCAGCCAAATGAGATGTCTCTAGTCCCTCTGGTGGGAGAGAGCTTCCTGGGTCCCCCTCCAAGGGTATATTGGTGGGGGGAGAATGCTATCAGGGGCAGCTGAAGGGAGTTTGGGGGGGTTGAGATGGGGGAACCTTCCTTGTCCTGGTGAAAGTCTGGGACACAGGACAGGGCCAACTTCTCCTTGGTGTTCTTGTGGCAGGCTGAGTTATGCTCATGCAGAACATCCTCTGCCAAGGATCCCTTAAGGCTTGCAATTATGGCAAGGAGGGGCATGCAAACAGCCTCCTCTCAAATGAATCCAAGACCCAGGATTTCATTTTAAGGCCACGGGTCTGGAGGAGATCCTTTAGGACAGCTGCCATGGCTCCCAAATGTGGGGAGGAATATTATCCAAGAGGGCAGAAAATGGTAAGGGAGGAGAGGGGTCTGTGGGGGAGGGGGCGGGGGCCAGGCACTCACCCAAATGCAGGCCAAAAAAACAAAGAACGCAAAAGGGAGCCTACTCACCGATCAAGGAAGGGGGTGCCTCAACAGCACCGTGGGGGGGGGGGTCAGAAAACCACGTTGGGTGCCAGATGTAGACAATCCCCCAGGTCTGCTGGGGAATTTTGTGGTCCGACCATGAGGGGGTGAGAGGTACAGAGTCAAGACCCAGACCCTGGGAATCAGGTGAACCCAGACAGAGGGCGAGCTGTCTCGGACTCGTTTATTGGGGGCTTAGGGTTTATGTACTGTTCGCATTCCCCCTCTCTGCTCTTAGTGCTGAGTGTTTGTGGTCGCCTTGTGATTGGACCAAGTCTGCAATTCAGCTGTTTGTATGGTCTCGTCTGCCTGGGGCAGGTTAGGTTGATGCGGGACAAGCTCTGCACATGCACAATTCTCAGCATACTGGCTACTACAGTGGAGTATTTGGTAGATGTCTGTTCTGTGAGGTCCATTTGCAGTACTGTATCATTCAGTTTCAGATGTTCTCTCTGTTTATTCTTTGTCTGGTGACTTATCCCAGGGGCTCAGTGGGTATTTTGAACGTTCCCCTACTATTAGTGTTATGGGGTTAATCTGTGCCTTGAGGTTCCGGAGAATTGTCTTTATTAAAGTTTGGTGCACCAGGTTTGGTGCACAGTATTCATGATTGTGAAATCTTCATGGTCAATTGTTCCTGCGATAAAAAAGGTAATGGGCCCTGAGATCTCCCGCGACCAGCTCAGGCTCAAAATGCCGGGAGTGGACAGCCGCTGATGTGTTTCCGCAAGGTTGATTGTTGTTTGACTTAATATAGTTAATCTTTTAATCCAGTTGTCTTTGGTTTGTGGCTGTGGGGGCGGGAGTTATCCTCCCAGCTGGTATTATAAAGGTGGGGTTGTGTGTCTCCTGAGATCTGAGATCCCCGAGACCCGCTCAGGCTGGCATCAGGAGGCAAGCAAAGCAAGCCTTCAACACAGTGATAGAGGCATTTAGGACTCTATTGGAATACAGCAAGAAGCTCACATGCCAGGAACACGAAGAATAGACAACACAGGAAAGGGGAAGGCTAATCCTGCATCAAGCTCTACAAACCCTATGGAAAATTCCTACAGTTGGTCTCCCTTGGGGTGGCCCAGGACACAGTTATCAGAAACACAATTGGGAATATATTAAAGAACTACAAGTTATAAAGAGCAAATCAAAGAACTAAGGAAAGGAATGAAGAACGCAAGAGGGACCCTAGAGAAGAGAATGACCAACTCCAGAAGGAAGTAAACGCTGAAAAGATCCCATGCTGAAAAAGATAAGGAAACCGACCAGCAAAGCAAAGAGTACAGGAGAGATTGAGAAGCTCCAAAAAAGAAGTAGAAACCAATACTTAAAGAACAGAAGAGGAGGAAATGGCAAAGGAAGTTGAACAATCATCCAATCAATAGGAGAGGATGGGAAAAAGCTTCAGGAGTGGAATGGAAGAAGCAGAACAAAGAATATCAGACCTGGAAGATAACACAGAACAAATAAAAAACCTCAATGGAAGATTATGAAAAATTTAATATTAAATACCATACAAAAGGGGAACAACCAGGAAACTGTGGGACACTATGAAAGAGTTCGAATAACGCCGCAGCAGAGTAGGAGTAGAGGAAGGAGAGAAGAAGACCAAGACAAAGGGTTGGGATGATCAGAGCGGTCACAGGAATGATAGATGAAATTTTCCAAAACTAAAAAAAGACAACAACCTAAATCAAAATACAAGAAGAAACAGAAATTAAAGAAAAAACAAAAAAAAAAAAAAAAAAAAAAAAAAAAAAATAGTTAAAATGCTAGACACACAAAACACAAAGCACAAAAATCTTTAAAGCCACAGAGAAAAAAACAACCCAAAACATAGTTTGCCTACTTCAGGGGAGAAAACGCTAATCGGAAGTTACAACTGACTTCTCAATGCAAATATGAAAAGCAAGAAGAACCTGGAACAAAGCATTTCCACCAGTTGTTAAAGGACAATAGGCCAACCCCGGTTACTATACCCAGCAAAAATTTAAATTATCATTGAAGGAGAGAGAAAACCTTCCATGACATAAACAAGTTAAAGCATACATGTCTGGAAGACCAACACTTTAGAGAATAATTGAAGCAATTCAAAACAGAAGAAAGGCGCAACCCACCCCAGGCACCTAGAAGGAGAAATTTCAATTAAAAGCATAACGCAAAAGTAGAAAACGAAACCCAAACTGCAAATGGATAAAACAAGGCAACAAGACTAGCAACACAGACCTATCAGTCATAAGCTTAAATATAAATGGACTAAACACCCCAAACAAAAGGACTATGCTGGGAGATGGATTAGGAAACAGAAATCCATCTATATGCTATCTAAAACACCATTTTCTACTCTTTCAAGGATAGGCACTACCTTAAAGTGAACGGATGGAAAAAAATATTCCAGACAATTGCTACCAAAAAGAAAGAAGGTGTGCTATTTTACTATCAGACAAAATAGACTTCAACGTTAAAAGAAATCAGAAGAGGAAGCGAAAAGAGGGCCCTTACATCTTTATCAAAAAACAATTGACCATGAAGACTACACAGTCATGAATATATATGCCTCTCAAATCATGGCGCACCACCATACTTTATAAAGACAGTTCTCAAGGACCACAAGTCACACACTAACCAACTAAGTACACTCAAGTAGGGGACTTCAATTACCCCATCTGAGGTCCTTTGGATAGGTCAACAGACAAAGAATAAACAGAGGACATCTGAACTGAATGATTATGATACACCAAATAGAATCTCATAGACCTCTACTTCAATATCCCACCGAGTCCTTTGGATAGTTCAACAAGACAAAGAATAAACCCGAGAGACATCTTAAATGAAAGATATGATACACCCACATGGACCTCAAGACCTCATCCGAATATTCCATCCTAATACAGAGAATACACTTTCTACTCAGACACCCCGGAACATTCTCCAAACTAGACCACCTTTCTGGGCCACAGAAGAAACCTCCACAAATTACAAAAAAGATTGAAATAATTCATACATTTATCAGGCACCCAACAGTTGCAATAAAGCTAAACACTCAAAAACACTAGGATAAGCCCTATGCCTACAAGAACACCTGGAGACTAAACAATACACTCTTGAATAATCAATGGGTCAAGTCAGAGATAAAGAAAGAAACAAAACGATTCCTAGAACTGAATGACAATGACAAACAACACAACAAAACTATGGGCTACCTTAAAAGCCGTCCTACAAAATAGGGACGTTTATAGGCCTGTGTGCCTACATTGAAAAACAGAAAGAGCACAAGTGAATGATCTAACATACAGCTAAAAGCACTTGACATGCAACAACAGATGAACCTAAATTAACAGACAGGTAGAATTAACAAAAATCAGAGTAGAAAAGAATGAAATAGAAACTAAAGAAACCATACAAAAAAATCAATGAGCCAAAAGTTGGTTCTTTGAAGATCATAAACAAGATAGAAGACCTCTAGCCCAGTTAACAAAAGAAAGAAGGAAACACCTCCAAAATCAATTACAATCCATAAACGAAAAGGAAAATTTATCACAACAGCAGACAAGGAAAAGATCAGGAAAATCCGTCCGTGATATGTTTCAAACACCTATACTCTACCAAGTTTGAAAACTAGAAGAAATGGATGAATATCTGGCAATCCTGGGAATCACCAAAGCGGACCAAGAAGAGATCGGCAGATTAAACAGACCCATAAAAAAATAATTAAAAAAAAAAAAAAAAAAAAAAAAAAAAAAAAAAAACCAGGCCCAGACAGTTTCACGGCCGAATGCTATAAAAACATTTCAAAAAGACCTATCAACCATTATTACTGAAACTATTTAGACGGATTACAATCAGAGGGAATTCTCCAAAATTCCTCCTATGAAGCCAGCATCATTCTATTACAAAAACCAGGCAAAGATACAACTAAAAAGGAGAATTATAGACCCATCTCCCTAATGAAAACAGATCCCAAAATTCTAAACCGGATACTGGCCAAATTGCCGACAGACCCACATCAAGAAGTCATCCATCTGACCAAAGTTGGATTCATACAGAGGGATTGCGGGGACGGTTCAACATATGATAAAGCACTGAAACATCATCCAAACCCATACAAATGGATGAAAGACAAAAACAACACCATCTCAATTGATGCTGATAAAAGCCTTGACAAACTCAGCTCCAGCATCCCTTCATTGCTTAAAGTCCTAGAAGGAAACTGGATTGGAGGGATCATTTCTCAATGTAGTCAAAGCCATCTACAGGAAACCCACAGACAATATCATCCTAAATGGGGAACTGACAGAAACATTCCGTTAAAGGTAGGAACTCGCAAGGTGCCCCCATCACCACTCTTCAATATAGTCGCTTGACACACTTGCTAGAGCAATAAGGCACGAAGAAAAGGAAATTAAAGCTACTAATTGGAAAAGATAGAAGTCAAGCTATCCCTATTTGCTGATGATATGATTGTTTACTTAAGGTGCTAAAAACTCCACCAGAAAAAAAAAAAAAAAAAAAAAAAAAAAAAAAAAAAAAAGTGGCAGGATACAAATTAACCTTAAAAAAATCAAAGACCAAACAAAAAGAAAAAAAAAAAAAAAAAAAAAAAAAAAAGAATTCAAAGAGACCTTCTGTGCTGATAGCTTTAGTGTCAACTTGATACACCTGGGTTGGGGAGCTAATTGAGGAATTGGCTCCATTGGACTGGCCTGTGGCCAATCTGTGGAGTCCTGTCTGATTGTCTAGCAATGTGGGAGGGCCTAGCCCACTATGGGTGGTGCCACCCTTGCGCAGGTTGTTGGTGTACTTGTACGCAAGAGGTCAGGCTGGGATGGGCCAGGGGAGCAAGCAGTAAACAGCATTTCCTCCATGGCCTGTGTCTTAGCCCCTGCCTCCAGGTTCCAGCCTGAGTCTTGCCTTGGGCTCCCTGAGTGAGAAACTGTGACCCAGGAGATGAAAACTGAATAAACCCTTTCCAACCCAATTGGTGTGTAGAGGTTTTGTACAGCATGGAAAGACATACCATAGGACACCTTTCCCACCACAATTAGCCTCAAAAACATTAAAATACCTAGGACAAAACTTAACCACAGACACAGGATCTCTACAACAAAAAATTTACTCCCTTAAAGAAAGAAATTGACGAAGAATCAGAAGATGGAAAAACCTCCCATGCTCATGGATTGGGAAAATAAACATATAACAAATGTCCTTTTACCAGAACTCTGTATTCGATTTAATTGCAATTCCTCAAATCACAAATCCCCAAGGGTTCTTAACAGGTTGGAAAAAAAGTCTAAATTCATTTGGCAAACAAAAAGACCCCGAATAGCCAAAACAACCTGAGTGAAAAGAGGCTACCCCGGGGGGATCTCTATACCAGGTACTTCCAAACTATACTACAGGGCCTATAGTCATAAAAAACAGCCTGGTACTGCGCCACACAAAAACAGACCCGCTGACCAATGGAATAAAACCGAAGATCCAAAATCTGAGCACCGTTTCAGCCATCTTATATTGACAAGGGCCCCGAAGCCACCACTGGAGAAAACCACGCATCTTCAGCAACTGATGTTGGCAAAACTGTAGCACCACTTGTCGAAGAATGAAATTAAACTCCTAACTCTCACCCTGTTCAAAAGCCACTCCAGATGGATCAAGGACCTCTACGTGAAACCCCAAACCTGAAAGTGCTAGAAGAAATAGTTTCAAGCAGGACTACAAGACATAGGCATTGGAAACGACTTCCTAAATCCAGACAGCCAGTTTGCACAAGAATTAAGGTTGAAAATTGACAAATGGGACCTCATGATGAAATCACAAGCTTCTGTACATCTCAAAGAACCCAATCAAGGAAGTGAAGAAAATCCACAGAGTGGGAGGAAACCTTCACCACAGATACAACTCTGACAACAAAGCATTGGATTCCAGAATATATCAAACTACTCAACAAACAAAGAAAAAGAAAACAAATGATCCACCTCAATAGATGGAGCAAAGAACTGAACAACGACGGTCAAAAGTGGAGGAATTTAGAGATGTCTGAGAAACACCTCAAGAAGTGCTCAACATCACTAATCATTAAGGAAATGCAAATGAAAACCACTTTAAGATATCATCTTACTCCAATAAGACTGGCTAGGATCAAGGAAACAAATGATATCAAGTTCTGGAGAGGTTGTGGGGAAAGGGGAACACTCATCCACTGCTGGTGGGAATGGAAACTCGTACAGCCACTATGGAAAGCAGTGTGGAGAACCCTTGGAAGACTTGGAATGAACTTGCCATCCGACCCAGCCATACCACTCCTAGGCATGTACTCTAAAAGACTCACCCCACCACAGAGATACATGCACGGCCATGTTTATTTCAGCTCTCTTCTCAATAGCAAGGTCCTGGAACCAACCCAAATGCCCCTCAACTGATGAGTGGATAGAGAAAATATGGTACACCTACACAATGGAGTTGTATGCAGCAGTAAAGAAATACGACATCCTGAGCTTTGCAGGAAAATGGCTGGAGCTAGAGGACATCATGCTGAGTGAAGTAACACAGTCCCAGAAAAACAAACGACAAATGGTATCCCTCATCTGTGGATGCTAGTGCCGATTACGTAATTGTAAGTATTTCTTGTGCAGGGCCTCTTGAGCTTTTGTCCAAAGCAGTTGGTCATGATGCATATTGGAAATAACAACAACAACAACAACAACAACGACAGAAAGGACTGCATTGAAGAACTGAATCAGTGAACTTCTGCTCAAAATAGTCAACTTCCTCATGGAGAATATTAAGACTGAGAAAGAGATGAAAAGCATGTTTGGCAGAATGCATGAGCTCTGGTGGGGTGGGGGAATGGGGGGGAACACGGGCCTTGATTTGTTAAAAAAATAAAAATAAATTTATGTGAAAAAAATGTAATGGCCTTCTTTGTCTCTTATGATTTCTTTTACTTTGAAGTCTATTTTGTCTGATATTAAAATAGCAACTCTTGCTTTCTCTTTGGTACCATTTGCTTGAAATATTTTTTCCATCCTTTCACTTTAAGGTGGTACTATCCTTGAAGGTAAGATGCATTTCTTGTAGACAGTATATAGATGGGTTCTGTTTCCTAATCCAATCTCCCAGTCTATGTCTTTTGATTGGGGAGTTTATTTCATTAATATTTAAGGTTATAACTGAAAGATGTGTGTTGCTTCCTTTCACCTTATTATCCATTTGCATTTTTGGTCTAGGTTTCTACTTCTGCATTTATGCTTTTATTAATTTCTCTTTCTAGGTGCCTGGGGATAGTTGCTCCTTTCTTCTGTCCTTTGAATTTCTTCAAGTATTCTCTGAAGGGTTGGTTTTCCAGACATGTATTCTTTCATCTTGTTTATGTCATGGAAGATTTTTTTCTCTCCTTCAACTATCATCGACATTTTTGCTGGGTATAGTAACCTGGGTTGGAGTCTATAGTCCTTTAACACTGGGAATGCTTTGCTCCACGTTCTTCTTGCTTTCATAGTTTGTACTGAGAAGTCAGTTGTAATTCTGATAGGTTTCCCCTTACATGTAACTTGTTTTTCTCTTGTGGCTTTCAGAATTTTGTCTTTGTTTTGGGTGACTAGCATTTTAACTATGATATCACGTGGAGAGTTTCTTTCCTGATCTTGTCTGATTGGAGTTCTATGTGCTTCATGTATTTGTATGGGTTTGTCTTTTTTTTTAGTTTGGGGAAATTTTCATCTATTATTCTGTTGAAGATCTGATCAATACCATTCTCTTGGGATTCTTTTCCTTCCTCTACTATGATGCAGAGGTTTGTTCTTTTAATAGTGTCCCACAATTCCTGGTTGTTCCACTTTAGTGTATTTTTAAATTTTTCATAATCTTTACTTGAGGTTTTTAGTTGTTTTGTGTTATCTTCCAGGTCTGATATTCTTTGTTCTGCTTCCTCCATTCTGCTTCTGAGGCTTTTTCCATTCCTTTCCTCTTGATTGGATGAGTGTTTTATTTTCTTTTTCATTTCATCTTGTGATTTCTTTAGTATTTCTACTTCCTTTTGCAGCTTCTCAATCTCTTCCTGTAGCTCTTTGCTTCACTGGTTGGTTTCCTTTTCTTTTTTCAACATGGGATTTTTTTCAGTGTTTCCACTTCCTTCCGGAGTTTGTCATTCTCTCTCTCTCTAGGTCCTTCTTGAGTTTTTCATTCTCTCTCCTTAGTTCTCTGACTTGTTCTTTATATTCCTTGATTTCTTTTGAATATGTCCTTAATTGTTCCTCTAAGATCTGTGTCCTGGGCCATTCCCAGGGGGATCCCACTGTAGGAATCTACCACAGGGTAAGATCGAGGCCAGCCTGATCTACATAGCAAGTTTCATGCCATCTGGGACTACAGGGAGATCTTGTCTTTAAGGAAAAAAGGTTTTTCTTTATTTTCTATTTTGTGTGTATGTGTATATATGTGTGTCTGCCTCCGTGAGTCCTCATGCACCATGTATATAGTGCCTGAAGAGAGAAGAAGGGATTGGGTTCCCTGGAACTGAGGTTACAGGTGGTTGTGAGCTGCCACAAAGGTGCTGGAAACTTAACTCAGGTCCTTTGCAAGAGCAGCAAGTACTTTTTTTTCTGAGACAGGGTCTCCCTGTAGCCCCAGCTGTCCTGGAACTCACCCTGTAGACCAGGCTGGCCTTGAACTCACAGAGATCCATCTGCCTCTGCCTCCCAAGTGCTAGGATTAAAGGTGTGGGCCACCATGCCTGGCTCAAAGACAGTTCTTAGCCACCATGTGGGTGCTGGGAATCAAACCTGGGTCCTCTGCAAGAGCAGTTGGTGCTCTTAACTGCTGAGCCATCGCTCCAATCCCAGCAAGTACTCTTAGTGTCCAGCCATATCTCCAGCCTATGAATCTTAAAAAAAAAAAATTAAGGTGAAGACAGAATTGGTGACTTATGCCTACACTCCCAGCACTTAGGAGGTGGAGGCAACAATATCAGGAATCCAAGGCCGGCCTCAGCTAGACAGCTAGTTCAAGAGCACCCTGGACTACATGAAACTGGGTCTTAAAACTCCCCTCTAAAAAATAAAATAGCCAGGCCTGGTGGTGCATACCTTTAATCCTAGCACTCGGGAGGCAGAGGCAGGCAGGTCTTTGTGAGTTCAAGGCCAGCCTGGTCTACAGAGTGACTTCCAGGTCATCTGGGGCTACAGGGAGACCCTGTCTCGAAAAGACAAAAAAAAAAATTTAAAAAATTAAAATAAAATAAAAAATTTAGTTTAATGTCAATATTTTAATATTCAGTGATACCAGGTGGCAACTATCAGCTTGTAGTAACTCATTGGTAAGTAGTTAACAATGGCACAAGTCCTATTAATGGTTTCCACTAAAGGATTGTGGTTCTTTCTCCAAATATGGTGCCCACCCTGCCTGGTCCTGGCTATTTATGTTTCTGTGGTTTCCCTGCCACACTGAACCTGGACTGGCCCTGGGACTCACTTTGCCCATAGGAAGCAGCACAAAAGAGCCCTGACTGCTCCATGTCTCAGCCTGAAGATGGGGCAGCTTTGGTGCATTTGAAGCCCTGAGCAGACACACAAGTGGTCCTGCTACCCCACGGGAGGGCTTATGTGGTGAAAGCACATGGGAGAGAGGGGTTCTGAAATGAGAGCAAGAGAGAGGGACCTGACTGTCCAAGTGACCAGCCGTACCCTGTCTTCTAGCCAGACATTTGGGTGACGCCATCTTGGTTGTTCAGCCCCCCCTTATCTGAGAGCAGCCACATGAGATACACAGTCTGAGGAGACTGAGCCCCCACCAACCCTCAGAACTCTGAGAGATAATTACATGGCTGTTATTTAGCCTTTAGTTTAGGGTGGTTTGGTATGTAACCAAAGATAACTGAAACTGGCATGTTTAATCTTCTGTCTCTTCACCCTCTTCCTGCTCAACTTCTAGAATATCAATCCCAAAACTTCAAGTACTAGAGAAGCAAAGGAGTGAGGAGAAGGACAGCGGGGCAAGGAAGAAAGAGAAGACACCTACGTGGTGTGAACTGGCAGTGAGAAGCCACTGCCAGGCTGGGGCATCAAAAATTTTATATCTGTAAGTCTCAAAATCCAAGTTAGAGTTTCTTTCTATGCCATGGCTATATTCTGCCATCTTTCTTCTTAATTCTTCATAATATGTAGTCATATTTTTATGAAAAATTAAGAAATTGAATGTACAAATGGATACTTCTTGGGAAAGATTCAGAATTCCAAGGAAGAGGCATGTTCACCCCTTTCTTCCTGTAAATGGACAAGTTTACTTGATTTGGAAAATGGACAGATCTGGAGCAGATGTGATGGTTCACCACGGCTAAGTAACAGCAAGTTTCCATTGGGCCTTTCAGCCCGTGGTCTCTGACCCGAGAAGGGTCCATCCCATCTCAGACCCCTCCCTCCCCTTAGCTGAGTCCCCGAACAAGAGGACGTGTGAACCTGTTCTCAACTGGAAGCCAGGGGGAGAGCCACAGCAGTCAGACCACTGACCTGCAAAGGGGGCAGTAAATGAACATTTGCTGTTGTAAGCTGCTAAGGCTTTTGAGGTCGTTAAGTAGCATAGTCTAGCAAAACCCAATTAGTATGAAGTCCAAACTCTAGAAGTTTCTAGAAGAGAAGAAAGCAACCAGATACAAGCAATTAGGGACCAAAAGTAAATGACAGCAAATGCCACTTGGCATTAGAGAGTAATGGAGTTTGGGCAATGAGATAGTTCAACAGATAAATGCACTTGTTCCAAGGCTGAAGACCTGAATTAAGGCTCCTGAACCCAGATTATAGAAGGAGAGAAACAATTCTTCCTGGTAAGTTATCCTCCAACCTCCACACGAGTCTACACACACACACACACACACACACACACACACACACCCACTAAATAAATGTGAAAGAAAGAAAGAAAGAAAGAAAGAAAGAAAGAAAGAAAGAAAGAAAGAGAGAGAGAGAGAGAAAGAAAGAAAGAAAGAAAGAAAGAGAAAGAAAATGGCAGGGGAGATACCATGATCAAGAAGGTGGTTTTCCCAAGGTGAGGTTCATCCATTGCACTTGGGATGTGCTGACCCCTGTGATTTCCCCAAATGCGGGAAACTTGACTGCATAATTTGTGGTAGTGGGGGACTGCGTTTGCACTCTTCCCTGTATTAAGAAAAGACAAGAAAAGCCAGTATGCTGAGAATTACACATGCGCAGAGCTTGTCCCTCATCAACCTAACCTGCCCTAGGCAGATGAGACCATACAAGCAGCGTTGCAGACCTGGGCCAATCAGAAGATGACAAGAGGAGAGCGGGAATGCAAACAGTACATAACCCCTAACCCTGCCCCCAATAAATGAGTCCACAACAGCTCGCCCTCTATCTGCATTCACCCAATTCCCAGGATCTGTTTTTTATTTTATTTTATTTTATTTTATTTTATTTTATTTATTTCTGTATGTGTATGAATGTACTGTGTGCATGCAGGTCTGTGCACCTGTGTCGTGCAATGCCACGGAGGTCAGAAGAGGGTGTTGGATTGCCCTGGAACTGGAGTTCTCCTGGAATTGGAGTTTCAGACAGTTCTCAGCCGCCATGTGGGTGCTAGGGATCGAACCCGAGTCCTCTGTAAGAGCGGTTGGTGCTCTTAACCACTAGGCCATCTCTCCAGCCCCTGTGTTTTGACTCTGCACCTCTCACCCCCATTCCTTCTTTGGTCAGACCACGAAATTCCCCAGCAGGCCTGGGGGATTGTCAACATCTGGCGCCCAACGTGGTTTTTCGACCCCCAGTGCTGGCGAGGCACCTTCTTCCTTGATCGGTGAGTAGGCCCCATTCATGTTCCTTGATTTTCAGCAGCGTTAGGGTGAGCACCTGGCCCCCATCACCCCACCCCCAACCTGCCTCTCCTTCTCTCTACTTTAGTTTTCTGTGTGTTTGCCGTTGGCTAGAGACGTACATTCTTGCTCAACTGCTTTGTTGGTTCTTCCCTCTAACACTTAACCTCCTTTCCCATTTCCTGCCTGTAAGGTTATGGCGCACTCCCCCCAGAATGAAAGGCCACAAGGTCTAAGCTCTTCAGAGCAAAGTTTAATTCAGGGTAGCGGGGCTAGGCTCAGGGGAGAGGTAGAGCCAAGCACAGAATGGCATCCAGCTTGGGAATTTAAGGAAGAAGGTGGGAGTGGGATTCAGTGAGAGTGGGGTGGGTCAGAATCAGGAATCTGACTTCCGAAGGGCGAGGGGCGAGGCAGAAGATTCCTGAGTAATCTGTGGTGGCCTGCTTTAGCATAGCCAAAGGCTGGCCTGGTAGAGCAGGTTCTTGGACCTCCTGGTCTTAGGTGTCTCTGCATTCCAATGGGCTTCTGGATCTCACAACCTGACACTGCCCTCATGGGGAACATCCCTCCCCATGTTCCAGAGCCACAGATGGCTGCGTTTAAGGCTCTCCTCCAGACACGTGGCCTTAAAGTGAAATCTCGGGACTTGGATTCCTTTTGGGAGGAGGCCGTATGCATTGCTCCTGGGATCACTCCTGAAAACATTTGGGACCCCTCCATCTGGATGAGGGTTCTTTATCTTTCCCGTAAGCGTGAGGTTTGATCCGGCGTCCTTCCCTCTGCTCCATTTGTCCCGATCCTCCTAGCCGTTATCGCTAGCCTTAAAGGCTCCTCGGCTGAGGAAGTCCTTCATGAGCATAACTCTGCCTGCCACAAAAATACTGAGGAAAAGTTGGCCTTGCCTTGTGTCCCTGATTTAGAAGGTTGCAAGGAGACTGAGCCCCCCCCACCTTCCGCCTCCCTCAATGGCCCCCTCATCCCCACCCAAACCCCCTGCTGAGGCCCACTGTTCTCGCCTATCTATCCCTGAAGGGAGATCAGCATGGATCGCCCCCCTCCACCCTTCCTGCTCCCAACCTTCCGCACTCTAACAATCCCTTTCTGCATACCAACCCCACCCTGCATGCCTTCCCAGTCAATGTAGGGCCTAATGCCGCTATTCAACATTGGATCCCCACCCTGCTGCCTGACCTTTCCCTCATCTGGAAGGCAGCACAAGAGTCAGGCCCTGACTCCCCTTACTTCAAACATGTCCTCACCCAGTGGGCCATTAATCTCCTAACACATTATGACTGGTATACTCTACGTAAAGCCTGCCTTGATCCACCTGCTTTCCTTCAATGGAGGGCTGCATATGATGACATGGCTGAAGGCCAGGCCCGTACCAATATTCAATATCAACTTCCTGTTACTTTAGATATGCTTGGATACTTTAGATAAGATATACTTAGATAGGCCATGGCAACTTCACTGATCCTGTGAGTCAGTCTCTTATTGGAATCCCACAGTACTTTGATCAGGTTAAAAACATGGCCCTTTCAAAGTCTTAAATCTTGTACTCCCCAAAAACCTTACTCCTACTTTCGCAACTTAGTACAACATGCTGGGGAGCATTTCTCAGACTTCCTCACCAGGGTCACTGTGGCAGTAGACCACTGCACCCCCCTCCCCGGCCCAGCACGTGATGCCCTGGTTAAGTAACTTGCCTGGGAGGGTATGAACTCATGAACTCTCAATACTGTAATGCTATCGCCCCAGTGCGCAATGAAGATCTCCATAAATGGACCATTGCCACTCCTGAACTTAACCCGGCGACAGCCCCCTTTGAGGCCTTGACTGCCTCTATTCAGGCCTTATCCCTGCCAGGGCTCTTTTGACCCACCCACATATTGGGGTTGTGGCAAACAGGGCCATTTACGCTGCTCCTGCCCCGGTCCCACAACTAGGCCTAAGACTCCTTGTCCCAAATGTAAAAAAGGTTTTCACTGGGCTAAGGACTGCAGATCCACGTCCTCAGGTCCTTTAAACACCTTTCGGGGCACCCCTCAGCCCCACAAGTAAGAGGGACCCCTTCTCAAGTCCTCTGGACTATACCCATTTATGGCCACCCCCCCCAGATGTCCATTAAATTGGATGGCTTCCCCATTAAAGGGATCATAGACACTGGAGCAGATGTCACCATTATCACCTCCAATGATACTGCCCCCTTCTCTACTTGGAGGGTTACACCTGGGCCCCCCATTAAAGGGGTTAGTGGGCAACAACCCATTAAACAAGCTATCAGTGGGGTGGCATGGGAAGATTATGATGGTAATTCTGGGACCATCAAGCCCCTTGTTGCCAACATCCCCCGCACCCTCTGGGGAAGGGACATCTTATTCAGTATGGGCGCTGTCCTTACTAAGGATGATAGTGCCCTATTGGAGGATGAATAGGCAAGGATAGGAGTGGGTTCTCAGGCAGGGACAATCCCTTTACTAACCAGACCTTTCACCCCCAATTCTAAGGGCCACTGCTTCCCTAACTCCCTGTCTTGAATGGGACACTAATGACCACATCTGGGTTGAGCAGTGGCCTATACTTGAACCAAAACTCACTGTCCTCAAGTCCTTAATTGCTGAAGAACTTGCATTAGGACACATTGAACCATCCTTTAGTCCTCACAATACCCCCATTTTCGTTATTAAGAAAAAAATCAGGAAAATATAGGCTGTTACAGGACCTCTGACAAATCAACCTCCATATGAAAAAGATGGGCTCTCCTCAGGTGGACTTCCCCACCCCAGTTGTGTCCCTCCATCAGGGCACATTGCAGTCATCGACCTCAAGTACAGCTTTTTCAGCATTCCTTTGGTAGTAAAGGACCGCCCTTACTTCCCATTTATAGTGTGGGAGCCCAATGTACACAAACCGGCCAATAGACACCAATGGAAAGTACTGCCTCAGGGAATGAAAATAGGCCTACTGTTTGCCAAAACTTTGTAGCCTCGGCCTTCAGTGTCCTCCCTCTGTCATGCAAATCCATCCACACTACAGGGATGACATCCTCCTAGCCCATCCCTCCCCTGATACCCTTAACCTTCAATGTCCTCCCTCCGTCCTGCAAATCCATCCACTACATGGATGACATCCTCCTGGCCCATCCCTCCCCTGATACCCTTAACCTTCAATGTCCTCCCTCCGTCCTGCAAATCCATCCACTACATGGATGACATCCTCCTAGCCCATCCCTCCCCTGTACCCTTAACCTTCAATGTCCTCCCTCCGTCCTGCAAATCTACCCACTACAGGGATGACATCCTCCTAGCCCAACCCTCCCCTGGTACCCTTGACCTTCAATGTCCTCCCTCCGTCCTGCAAATCCACCCACTACAGGGATGACATCCTCCTAGCCCAGCCCTCCCCTGGTACCCTTAACCTTCAATGTCCTCCCTCTGTCATGCAAATCCATCCACTACATGGATGACATCCTCCTAGCCCATCCCTCCCCTGTACCCTTAACCTTCAATGTCCTCCCTCCGTCCTGCAAATCCACCCACTACAGGGATGACATCCTCCTAGCCCAGCCCTCCCCTGGTACCCTTGACCTTCAATGTCCTCCCTCCGTCCTGCAAATCCACCCACTACAGGGATGACATCCTCCTAGCCCAGCCCTCCCCTGATACCCTTAACCTTCAATGTCCTCCCTCCGTCCTGCAAATCCATCCACTACATGGATGACATCTTCCTAGCCCATCCCTCCCCTGATACCCTTAATCTCCTACTTAGAAAACTGGTCTCATCTTTGGAATCCCTCGATTTGCATATCTCCCCTGATAAAATTCAACTTGCTCAGCCCTATCAGTTCTTGGGTTACCAAATCTCCCAGACAATCCGACCCCTTTGATCCCCATATACATGTTAAAGATAAATACTCCCTTAATGACCTCCAAAAGCTCTGCGGTAGTATCAATTGGCTCAAGCCCTTTCTGCCAGTAGCCACTGCAAAGCTTGACCCCCTCTTCTCCCTCCTGAAGGGGAACCACTCCCCCTCTGACATCATTTCTCTGACCCCTCCCCGCCAAGGCTGTCATGATGAGATTAGCGGCAGCCTCTTCTCCCTGTCCACAGACCATTTCCGACCGGACAGGCCCCTCCTTGTCCTGGTCTTAGGGACCTTGGATGGGGTCTTTGGGGCCATATGGGAAGATGGCCCCTTGTTCTGGCTCCACCCCTCATGCAGTGATAGCCACAAAATCACTCCTTACATTGAAGTCCTCCTCTTCCTTGCATTTAAAGGCAGAACCTACTGCAATCAAATTTAAAATCTTAAACCTGACAAGATCGTTCTGCCCCTCCCTGTTGTCAAACTTAACTCTTTGTGGAGGGATTGTACCTTGTTTCAGACATTGATGTGGGGCTATGCTGGGACACTTGACAACCACTACCCATGTGACAAACGTTTGCAGACCTTCCCTTCTATCTGTGTTGACTTTCACAGCCATTCATTCTCTAAATCCCAGTCCATTCCTACGCACCCATCGCCTTCACCGATGCTAACAAGACCAACTTCGGCTTCATCCTTTACAATGGTGATGCCCCCCTTGTCTTCTTCCGGCCCAATCCTGGGTCTGTCCAATTAGGTGAGCTCCTGGCTATAGCTCAAGTGTTCTCCCGTGTCCAGAATGCCCCTTCGAATGTCTTCTCAGATAGCCAATACGCTGTTCAGATCTCTGATCTCTGCCTTTCGCCTCTGTGAGTGCTTCTAACTCCCCCTCAGATGTCACCTTACTATCAAGGACCTTCTGGAACACTGTGCACACCCCTGGTTCATTGAACATGTCCGCTCCCACACAGGCCTAAAGGGCATTATAGCCAAGGGGAGCGTTGATCCCTCATCATGACCGCTCATTGCCCCTGCTGGAGCAGGCTCGGGCCCTCCACCAGCGTTTTCACACGCTCCACCTCCTCTACCCTGACCTGTCCCTCCCTAAATGTAAACATCGATCTCACTCGGGCTCCTCCTGTGCCCCTCTGGCCCCACCGGGACCCTCCAATATCAAGGGGTGAATCCTCGCGGCCTCGCCCCTAACTCCCTGTGGAAAATGGACGTCACCCATGTCCCTTCCTTTGGAAAACTCCAATATGTTCATGTGACTGTGGACACGTTCTCTAAGCTTATATATGCAGTTACCCTCTCCGGCGAGACCACATCCCATGCCATCAATGCTCTGAAAATGGCCATGCTTCTCATGGGGGTCCCCTGGGAGTTAAAAACGGACAATGGCCCAGCTTACACATCCGGCGCCTTCAATTCCTTCCTTGCCTCATGGAACATCAGGCACTCCACCCGCATCCCCTATAACCCCCAAGGCCAAGCCATCATTGAGCATGCCAACTGCTCCATTAAGGAACACCTCTCAAGGCTCCTGCCGTTCCCTGTCCCCATGGACCCCCACCTCCTTCTTACCGAAACCCTTTTTACCCTTAACTTCCTTACCTTTGATGAACACGGCAACTCCCTGGCTTATAAGCACTGGGGTTCCATCCCTGCTCCACCCCACTTCCCCTTGTACGCTGAAAGGACCCCTTATCTTCCCGATGGAGAGGCGCTGACCCCTTGTTAACCCAAGGCCGAGGCTTTGCTTGTATCTTCCCAGAAACCAGAGAAGCCACTGTGGATCCCCTCGAGAAACATCCGCCCTTGGGTGGACCCAGACTCTGGAACTTCCTGATGGTATTGGTTTGTATCTCCCCTGTCCTTACTTCTACTTATGCTCATGACCTTTGGGCTTTCATTCCCTTGCCACCTATACTCTTTTTTTAATATTTTTTAAAATTTTATTTATTTATTTATTTATTTATTTATTTATTTATTTATGTGTATGAATGTACTGTCTGCATGCATGTCTGTGCACCCGTGTCGTGCAATGCCGCAGAGGTCAGAAGAGGGTGTCAGATTCCCCTGGAACTGGAGTTCTCCTGGAATTGGAGTTACAGACGATTCTCAGCCGCCATGTGGGTGCTGGGGATCGAACCTAGGTCCACTGCAAGAGCAGTCGGTGCTCTTAACCGCTAGGCCATCTCTCCAGCCCCAACCACCTACACTCTTTTTTTTTTTTTTTTTTTTTTTTTTTTTTTTTTTTTTTTTTTTTTTTTGTTTTTAATTTTTTATTGATCGGTTTGTTGCCATTTCATACATCATTTTTTCCAATTCAGATCAGGCAATTATTTCCCTTTCCCTTCCCCCCCCCACCCCCTACCCCATCCCCAGATACTTGTAGTCTTCCATAACTGTCTGCATCTTTCAGGTTTTTTATTTTTTTCATTTTTTACAATAAGTATTAATTATGAGTATCAGCATCCTTCGATGTAAAACCCATCTATCGAAGCAGTTGTGCCCGAACACCCCACAGGGTCCCACCATCCATCAGGTGCGGTGTTTTTCAATTCAAGTTGATCAAATGGAAGTGTCCAGATCATATGTAGTGTAGTTTCTCCTCACCCCAATCGCCGAGCCCTTACAGTTGTACCATGCCCCCTCTTCTGCAGATTGTTCCCAGCTTAGAAAAGGGGCACAGGTGATTCGAGACAGCAAAACGTCTTCTCTCTGGAGCTGTGACGTTGGATCTGGGTCACTTGTGGCTGTTTCCTTTTCATGGCTACGTTTGTCCAGGAGTAACCTTTCCAGTCCCTACTAATGAAGCACAACCAGCATTAGCTATATAGGTATATTTAAGAAGCATTAATTATATGTTATGTATAGGTTACTTTGGTATAGACACATATTTTGGATGAGTATGTTAACTTCATGAATTACATTTTTACCCCCTGATAAAAATAACAGGGTCTCTTACTTTGGCTTATGACATCTCCTAACATGTAGAGGATGTAGGCTTGTGGCATCAAGCCATGGGTTTATTCCTCCAAGGAGAGAGGCCAACAGGCCAATTAGCTTTGGGATATACAGGCACATGGCGCCTCTGCTGCACCAGTATTTCAGGCAGGTGGTGACGTGTAGCTGGTGCTGAGGGAAGAGTCTTGCTTGACTCAGGCAGACCTGTATCTGCTTTATTTGCTTTTTAGTGGCCTTTGGGAACACTCTCTGGCATTCCAGAGGCCATCTGTACCCTTGCATGTGCGGCCTCAATACATCCCTCCATGTTAACGTTGGGTCTTCGGCAGCAGGGTCTTATCGCCTCTCCTCCTGCAGGTTATTCCCAACTTAGAGGGAAGGAGCCCTTACCTTTTGTGGGGCCTTGATCCCCTGGCCAACATCCCCTGGTATTTAGAATAATCCATTGCGATGTCAGAGCTCCTGTATCAACATATTTTGCTCAATTGCTCGCCCAAGGACTTAGTATTATGTTTTGGATTTGAACAGAGTATAATCCTTTTTCACAGTTCTTATGTTTATTAGTCAATTAAGAAGGCATTTTTACCGGTTTATAAGAGATTACCTCCTATAATAGTTGTCTCCAATTTACCGTTTGAGAAAATTGACATCATCATTGTCATATTTTCTCCTTGTTCTATGGGGGGGAGCAAGACATTGGAGGCAAGAAAGTCATATAAAAACCTTTGTTGCAACTAGAAGGTATAAGTTTCATAAGGACTTTCATTATAGATAGTTGTTACATGTGGGATCCACAGAAGGGTTCGACGTTTATCGGCAATCTGAGGCTTTTCTTCCTTTCAGTGTTCAGACGGGTCAACCTTTCAGTTGCCACTTTTTGGTACATCCTACTCAATGCAAAGCTGTATCTTTTCTTTCTCAGCCGTTAAGTTGGTGACATTTTGTCCTGTTGGAACAAACAAATCTTTTCCCATAGTTAGTTTTAAGATTTGAATTGCAAGGTTTTTGACTAGAAGGTTTCATGTCTGTCTGTACCGCCCACTCTTACCTGTCTTCCAGGACGCTCCTGCCTTCCCAGCCCTGTACTCCTCCAACCTATCCACAGGGTTACCTCTGGGGACCCACTGTGGCCTCTTTATTAACGTTACTGGTACCTCTTACAATCTCTCCAATACCCTCTGCTTTACTCACTCACCTGTGGGCCACCCCCATTGTATCTCCCTTCACTCCCATACCTCAGGGGATTTCAAGGGCAGTCGCTCCCAGGGCCGAGTTAGAGGTCACCGTTCTAAATTCCTTACCCCACACATTAGCTCCACTTCTGCCAATGGCACTGAACGCTCAGCCAAGCTTTCTATTCCCCGATGCCAGCCCATTCCCTATTACTGCTCAAAGGTCGCCCTTCCAGTGGAATGGCTTTACTGCCTAGGCCACTCTCGACCTTACCCTGTGGGCATCACTTCCAACTTATGGATATGGTTTCAAGTCCCCTGGGGCAACTCCACCTTTAGTGCTTCGAACTATAGCAAACGTGGCCCCACTCAATATCTCCTTAACCCACTCTTTGGCGAATGGTCCCTTTGTGTCCCTGCTGCCTGTTCTGATATCCGCTCATTACTCTTTCTTAGTGGCACTATTTATTTCAATGGTACCTACACTTCTGACTCCCCCTTCCAGAGCTCTGTTAAAGTCACTCAGACTAAATCCTACTCCTTTGCCCCTACACTGTCAGTGTTAAGCCCCCCTTCTATTTCCTCTTGACTAATTTCTCCTCACCTACGAACTCCAGCTTAGTTACCTGCTCGGACATCTCCCCCTGCCTCTTGTCCGACCTCTGGTCCTCTTCCAGAGGCACCCTAGCGCTTTTGCTCCAAAGCCCCTCTGCTCTTTGGGTCCCTGTAACTAACGCCACCCACTTCCACAGAGTGGAACTCATGTGCCCCACGCCGTTGCGCAGAGACTTTGGCCTTACTGCCTTCATCAGCAGCACCATTCTAATCACTCCAGCCTTGGCTGCTGCAGCCACCTCTCTTACTCAGAGTGTCATGACGGCCACCACCCTAAGCTCCATTGTGGACCAATCGGCTTCGGCCTTCCAAACTCAAAACCACGTCAACTCCCATTTCCACACCGCTATCCTCAATTTACAACAGCAGATTGACCTTTTGGGCGAGGAAATCCAAACACTACACACTATGGTTCGGATGTCCAGCGCCCCTAGGTTCTCCTCCTTTTGCCTGACCCCTTTTCCAGTCACCAATATCTCCCGGCGCCGTCAGGAGCTTGCCGACTACATTAGGGGCCCTTGGTCCCAACAGTTCATGAATAACACCTTGACCCTTGGTTCCCAAATTACATCCCTTAACTCTACCTGCCCTGAGGTCATAGCCTTTGATACTAGCTTTGTTTCTCAGGTGTGGTCTAAGCTGAAGTCCATTTTTGATCCTGCTACATTGGTCCCCTGGGGCATCCTCTGCCTCCTGGCCTTACTTTGCCTTTTTCTCTTCAGGTGTCTGTTTCGCTTTGCCCACAGCCAACACCAGGTCAACAAAACAACGACCCAGGTCCTCTCAGCAATGGTCAACAGGAACTCTGCATGCATCCCTCCTGATGCGGTGATTTGCATCTGGGTCCCATCCATCCATAATTCATGGGAATGAGCTTGTCTCTCCCCTACGTGGTACTGCTCCTGGCCTCTTCCCTCGGTGGCTGGCCAAAGACGGGTAAGACCCTGCAAAACCAGGGCAACCTAAGACAGACACAGTCAAATGGCGGAATGCCAGAGGTGGGGTCAACAAGGTTCAGGCATAGCACCCGAGCTCCCACTGGACTGCTCCTCACGCAAAATTAAATACAAAGGGTGGAGATGTAGTGTAGCCAGTATGCTGAGAATTAAGCATGCGCAGAGCTTGTCCCTCATCAACCTAACCTGCCCTAGGCAGATGAGACCATACAAGCTGTGTTGCAGACCTGGGCCAATCAGAAGACGACAAGAGGAGAGCGGGAATACGAACAGTACATAACCCCTAACCCTGCCCCCAATAAACGAGTCCAAGACAGCTCGCCCTCTGTCTGCGTACACCCGATTCCCAGGGTCTGTGTTTTGACTCTGCGCCTCTCACCCCCATTCCTTCTTCGTCGGACCCCGAAATTCCCCAGCAGTCCTGGGGGATTGTCAACAGACAAGAAAAGAAAAGAAATGGAGTTCTATTTTCAAAGTTGTAAGAGAAAATTACTCTGCACTTAAAATCTGTAATGGAAAAAACAATGATGCTTACCCCTGCCCAGGCATGCACCTCAGGAAATAAAAATAAAATAATAAAAAAAGAGGGATTGGGGAGATGTCTCAGTCAGTAAAGTGCTTCCTGTGCCTGAGTTCATATTCCCAGAAGTTATGAGAAAAAAAAAAAAAAAGTAGGTGTGGTTGGGTGCTCTGTAACTTTGGAGCAAGAGGAGAGTAGTGATTGGTTGATTCCTGGAGCTCAAAGGCCAACCAGTCAGTGAAGAGATGGCTCAGTGGTTAAGAACACTGGCTGTTCTAGCAGAGGACCTGGGTTCAGTTCCTAGTACCCACATGGCTGTTAGTAACTGTACATAACTCCAGTTCCAGGGGATCTGATGCCCTCTTCTGGCTTCTATGGGCACTTCACACATGTGGTACACATACATACATTCAGGCAAAACACTCATACATTTAAATAAATATCATGCAAGTGTGGTGGTTCATGCCTTTAGTATCAGCACTTCAGAGGCAGAGGAAGGTGTGGATCTCTCTGAGATCAAGGCCAGCCAGGCCTACAAATTGAGTTCCAGGCCTTTTGGGGCTACAGGGAGACCCTGTCTCAAAACATCAAAAAATAAAAAATAAAGGTGGAGAATGATCAAGGAAGACATCTAGTGTTGACTTCTGGCCACTACCCACATGCGCACGAGCACATGTATACACTACAGACATGCACATGCATATACTACACACACATGCACATACACAAAAAACAACCACGTATTCCATTTTTATCTTGCCAATGTGAAAACAACCCATCTATGTATCATTATCTGTGTGTCATCTATGTAATGTTTACGTCCACATATATTTTCTTTATATGCTGGGATTTATTCACACTGCTCTACCCTGGGCTTTTTACAATCCTTTTTTGGAGACTATTTATTCTGAGCACTTGGAAGTCTACTTGATTTAAATAATTTCTGAACATCCCTTTGATGTGCCTTTAATTTAGCCATTTTGAGAAATTCACATTGGTAGAATGTTTAATAGCCTGGATAGATGTTCAGAACTTGTTAAATGAAAATCAGTAGCATAGCAGTTTACAAAGTGCTGGGAGGCGTGCCTGCCTACAACTCTTTGAGCCATCTCTCTCAGATGTGTAGGAAACACATAGATGAAAGCTTGCTATTTGTAAAAGTCCTATAATGAAACAACCATTGTGATGTTTATACATGGGACTTGACCTCTGTAACTAGAGAAACAGTGCAGGAGATACTGGGTTTTGAAATGGTCCACCAGAAGATACACACAGGCTTATATCCTCTGGGTACTGGTAATCATAACACTTTTATAGTCTAGGCTGAGGTCACTCACTGAAGAATGGGACATGCCCTCTGTTGTAGTTTGTCTTCCATTGCTATGACAAAACACTCTGACCAACACCAACTTGGGGAGGAAAGGGTTTATTCAGCTCACATCTCCTGGGTCACAGTTCATCACTTAGGGAGCCCAAGGCAGTAACTCAGGGCAGGAACCTGGAGGCAGGAGCTGAAGCACAAGCCATGGAGGACTGCTGTTCACTGGCTTGCTCCTGGCTTGCTCTCTGGCTCATGCCCAGCCTGCCTTCTTATACTGTCACTGCTCAACAATCAAGACAATACTCCACAGATGTGGCCACAGGCCAATCCAATGGAGCCAATTCCCCAACTGAGGCTCCCTCAACCCAGGTGTGTCAAGTTGACACTAAAGCTATCCAGCACAATTGACCCCTTGTCAACTTGACACACAAAACACATCACTATTAAACCACCACCTTTCCAGTTCTTATCCCCAAAATATGATGTTAACATGAATCACAACCTAAGACAGTACAACCTCAAAAGCCTCACAGTCCTTAAAATGTCCAAACACTTAAAAGTTCACAGTCCGTTAAAAGTCTCTTAACTGTGGGCTGCTGTAAAATCCAAAACAAGTACTGTCTTATTTCAAAGGGAAGAATCAGGCACTCTCAAACAAAACCTAAGTCCAGCAAAGTAGCTCAAGGCTGGACACCTGGGATTCACTCACGATCTTCTGGGCTCCAAAGGGTCTCGGCAGCTCCCCCTCTCCGACTCTGCCGTCCGTGGCACACTCATCTCGCAGGCCCAGGCCGACTCCATTCTACACCTACCGCTGCTCTTGGTGGTCGTCCCAGGGTACCGGCATCTCCAAAAAGCTGGGGTCGCTACTGAAACTGAGGCAGCACCTTCACCAATGGTCTCTTCTGACCTCTCCTGGTGCAAAGCCTCAGCTTCTCTCCATGACCCCTGCAATCCTGGGGTCTTCACAGCAACCGAGGTGCACTTCCACCAATGGTCTTTCCTGACCTCTCACAGTGCCAAGCCTCGGCTGCTCTCTGTGACCCCCTCAAATTTCAACACCGGAACCATATAGGAGACTCTTACACGTTACCAAGTCCGGCTTCTGGCTCGAGATGGAGGCTCAGGCCCTTTCTGGGTCACAGCTTCTGTGTGCTGACCTTGAAGATATTCTCCCCAGAAGATTTCACCTCAGTGATGCTGGTCTCTTGTTACTTACAGCTGATTTTTCAGCCCCAGCTAACCAGCATCAATTGCCCCAGTACCACAAAAGTTTCACTTCAGGTTCTGGTCTCTTGTTACTTACAGCTGATTCTCCACAGCCCCAGCTGACCAGAACCCACAGATTACACAGTCCTGATGATCTCTGCTCTCCTTTGAAACTAGAAACTTCACAAGCCAGGCCTCCATCTTCTACAACTCCTTCAGCAAAACTGCTCCAAGCTCCACAGCAACAATCTTTAGGCATTCAATGATCTTCCCAGCCCAAAGTTCCAAACGCCTCCACAATCCTTCCCCAAAACACCAAGGTCAGGTCTGTCACAGCAATACCCCACTCGTCTGGTACCAATTTCTGTCCTAGTTTGTCTTTCCATTGCTGTGACAAAACACTCTGACACCAACTTGGGGAGGAAAGGGTTTATTCAGCTTACATCTCCTGGGTCACATTTCATCACTTAGGGAGCCCAAGGCAGGAACTCAGGGCAGGAACCTGGAGGCCATGGAGGACTGCTGTTCACTGGCTTGCTCTCTACTGGCTTGCTCTCTGACTCATGCCCAGCCCGCCTTCTTATACTGTCACTGTTCAACAATCAAGACAATACACCACAGATGTGGCCACAGGCCAATCCAATGGAGCCAATTCCCCAACCGAGGCTCCCTCAACCCAGGTGTATCAAGTTGACACCAAAGCTATCCAGCACACCCCCCTTTTTTTTTTTTTTTTTGCTTGCCAATAACTAGAAATATATTAGAGGCATTGATTCATCACTACCAGGGGTCTTCTAGTCCTGCATAAAGCCAACCCTAGCTGTAGTCCCAGGACAGGCTCTCGAGAGCATTCTGCCCTGTGCCATCCTGAGGTTCTTTTTTGTCATAGCCAGATGGACTCTGACAAGTAAAGTTAAGGAGAGTTTAGGCCCAGATAGACTGAAAAGCCTGCAGGAGCTGGAATCTTATTTCTGCCACCACAGTAGCAGTCCCGCTGAAACATCTTTGCTGTGCTATAGCTTTAGTGTCAACTTGGCACACCGGGGTTGAGGGAGCCTCAACTGGGGAAGTGCCTCCATTGGACTGGCCTCTGGCCATGTCTGGGGGGTATTTTCTTGATTGTTGAGTGCTGTGGAAGGGCCCAGGCCATTTGTGGGTGGTGCCGCATCTGGGCAGGTTGTCCGCTATTGTGTAAGAAAGAAGGTTGAGCATGCCCCAGGGGAGCAAGCCAGTAAGCGGTGTTCTTCATGGTCTGTGCTTCAGTTTCTGCCTCCAGGTTGCTACCTTGTGCTCCCTCAGTGATAAACTGTGACCCAGGAGATGTGAGAGGAACAAACCCTTTCCTCCCCAAGTTGGTATTGATCAGAGTGTTTTGTCATAGCAATCAAAGAGAAATTAGAAGACTCACAAACAGGCAGGACATGGTGGCACACACCTTTATTCCCAGTACTGGGGAGTTACAGGCAGATCACAGCATCTCTGTGAGTTCAAGACCAGCCTAATCTACAAAGTGAGTTCAAATAAAACCTTTATTTTGGAATGATTCTAGAGTTACAGAAAGGTTGCAGGGATAATGTTGAGAATTCCTATCCACCTCTCATGAAGTTTTGCCTAAGGCTAACATTTTAGGTTACGCTGGCACCCAAACTAACAATGGTATTTTACTGTTAACTCAGATTTGATTTGGATTTCAGCATTTTTTTTGTCTCTTCTCTGCCCCACTGTCTACTCTAGGATCCCACATTTCTGTACTCATACTGTACTTGTCACCTCTTATCTGTGACAGTTCTGATTGGTCCTTATTTTCTTAACCTTGATTCTTTTTGTTATATGGCCTCATGTAGCCCAGGCTGGCCTTGAACTCACTATGTAGCTAAGGATGACCTGGGGGCTGGAGAGATGGCCTAGCAGTTGAGGGCACCAACTGCTCTTTCAGAGGACCCGGGTTTGATCCCCAGCACCCACATGGCGGCTGAGAACCGTCTTTGACTCCAGTTCCAGGGGAATCTGACACCCTCTTCTGACCTCCATGGCATTGCATGACCCAGGTGCATAAACCTGCATTCAAGACAGTACATTCATACACATAAAAAATAAAAATAAAAAAAAAGGATGACCTGGAACTCTTGATCCTCGGACTTCACCTTAGGCCTGCTAGATTTGCAGGTGTGGCCACCACACTCAGACTGTTCACTTGGCTACACCCCCACCCCCAATAACCTTGACAGTTTTGTTCTTTCTTTTTTTTTTTAAAGATTTTTTAAAATTTATTTTTGTATGTGTATGAATGTACTGTCTGCATGCAAGTTTGTGCACCCGTGTCGTGCAATGCTGTGGAGGTCAGAAGAGGGTCTCGGATTCCCCTGGAACTGGAGTTCTCCTGGAATTGGAGTTACAGATGGTTCTTAGCTGCCATGTGGGTGCTGGGATCGAACCCTGATCCTCTGGAAGAGCAGTCAGTGCTCTTAACCACTAGGCTATCTCTCCAGCCCTTGACAGTTTTTTTTCTAGTTATAGGCTCCCTGATGTGGGTGCAGGGAATGAAACCCAGGTCCTATGCAAGAGCAGCAGGTGCTCTCTACCACTGAGCCATCTCTCCAGCAGAGCAGCTAACCTTAGAAGTTTTGAGGAGAATTGGCCAGAAGTTTGGCAGCCCCCCCTTCAGTCTAGATTTGTTCCATGTTCTTTTCTCATGCTTAGACTGGGTTTGTGGTCTGTGGAGAAAGTACAGAGCTGAACTGCATTCCTTGCCACAGCAGATTGGGGATTAGACATCAAGACCTCTCATTGGCGGTACCTGGATGCCATGGTTAAGGTGGAGTCTCTAGGTCCCTCCACCATAAAGTCACTATGAATCCCAGTTTGCTTTTCTGTTGCTGTGATAAAACACCAACCAAAAGCAACTCAAGGAAAGGGTTTATTTGTCTTGTGGCTCACACTCCATCATCAAGGGAAGCCAAGGCAGGAGCTCAAGGCAGGAACTTGAAGCAGAAATCATGGAGGAACACTGCTTTCTGGCTGGCTTCCCCTGGCTGGCTTCCCCTGGCTGGCTTCCCCTGGCTGGCTTCCCCTGGCTAGTTTCCCCTGGCTGGCTTCCCCTGGCTTGCTCAGCTACATTCTGCCCCCCCCCCTTTTTTTTCTTTTTTTTTTTCTTTTTTTGTCTTTTTGAGACAGGTCTCCCTTTAGTCCCAGCTGGCCTGGAACTCGCTATGTAGACCAGGCTGGCCTTGAACTCACAGAAATCCACCTGCCTCCACCTCCCACATGCTGGGATTAAAGGTGTGCACCACCACAATGGCTTCGGCTATCTTAAACAGCCCAGGCCCACCTGCCCAGGGTTGGCACCACCCACAGAGGGCTGGGCCCTCCTACAGCAAGTAGCAATTAAGAAAAGTGCTCTGCAGACATGCCCACAGACTAATCTAATGCAAGAAATTCCTCAATCGAGAATTCCTCTTCCTAGGTGACAAAAACTAACCAACACACGTTTCCCTTCCTATAGCCTGTTCCTATGAGTCACTAAGCCCACCCTATACTCAAAAGGAAAGGGAGCTGATCCCTCACTGTTGGCATGTATCCATGTATATCATTTGAAGTTACTGGATAAGGAAGGGTTTTTTTTCCCTCTTCTCATTCAACAGATCTTATTTATCCAAAAAAATCATAAACAGAAGCACCTTTTTGATCAAAAGCAATGTATCCTCTTGTTAGTAAAAATGGTCAGGCTTTAGCTCTGCTTTTAGTGACACTGGTCATCTTTGTAGAGGACACATAGAGACCTGCCTTAGGACTCCTAATAGAAACAATAATAGAGGCTCTCAGAATAGACACCCAAACCTTAATTCAGCTTCATATCAGCCATACAGGCAGGTGCTTAATTTAGCTACTCAGTTTTCTTCCTTTAAAAAAATTCTATTTTGAGCCAGGGTTCTCAAATGACGTGTACCACCATGCCTGGCCAAAGGAAGAAACCTTGAGTGGAGGCAGAGGGAGAGACAAAAAAAGAGAGGGCAATGGAAAATGTGAATGAAAGCAGAAGGAAGACAAGGAAGAGGGGATCAATGGACATGGAGGAGGGCAGAGGAGGGGGCAAATCAAGACAAAGTACAATGGCCTATCTGCATGAAAATGCCACAATGAAGCCCACTGCATGGTCATTGTATGCTAACTGGGTTTGTTGTTTGTTTTGGGGGGGGTCTTTTTGAGAAAGGGTCTTCCTGTAGTCCCAGGCTGGCCTTGAACTCACAAAGATCTGCCTCTGCCTCTGCCTCTGCCTCTGCCTCCTGGAGTGCTGGGATTAAAGGCATGTGCCACCACACCCAGCATATTGTATGATAACTTAAAAAATGGATTTAAAAGCTGGGCGTATCTTACAAGATATGTATGGCAGAATGCATAAACTCAGGTGGGGTGGGGGTATGGAAAGGGGAATGATGTATGAAATGCACAAAACTTCAATAAAAATGTGTTCTAAAAAGCTGGGTGTAGTGGCACAGATGCTTATCCTAATCCCAGCACTCGGGAGGCAGAGGCAAGTACATCTCTGTGAGTTCCAGGTCAGCTGGAGCTGCAGGGAGACCCTGTCTCAAAAAGACTAAAAAAAAAAAAAAAAGGGTTTAAAATGAAAAGGGCCAGGAGTGTTGGCAGAGTGCTTGCCTTGCATGCATGAAGCCTTGGGTTTGATCCCAGCACCACATAAATTGGGCCTGGTGGTGCACTTAGAAAATGAGGGGCTGGAGAGATGGCCTAGTGGTTGAGTGCCGACCGCTCTTGCAGAGGACCCGGGTTCGATCCCCAGCACCCATGTGGCGGCCGAGAACCGTCTGAAACTCCAGTTCCGGGAAAACTCCAGTTCCAGGGGAATCCGAGACCGTCTTCTGACCTCCGCGGCATTGCACGACACGGGTGCACAAACTTGCATGCAGACAGTACATTCATACACATACCGAAATAAATTAAAAAAAAAAATTAAAAAAAAAAATGAATCCAGGGGGCTGGAGAGATGGCTCAGTGGTTAAGAGCACTGACTGCTTTTGCAGAGGACCAGGGTTCAATTCCCAGCACCCACATGGTGGCTAAGAACTGTCTTTAACTCCAGTTCCAGAGGAATCCGACACCCTCTTCTGACCTCCACAGCATTGCATGACACCGGTGCACCAACCTACATGCAAACAGTACACTCATACACATAAAAAATAATTAAAAAATAAAGGCAAACAAGAATTCCTTAAAAAAAAAAAGAAAGTGAATCCAGCACTCAGAATGTAGAGGCAAGAGTTCAGGAACATCCTGAACTATGTAAATTCAAGACCAGCCTAGGCTACATGAGACCCTGTCTCAAAAAGAAAATGTTAATATAAATGAATACTAAATATTAAGAATGCCATTATTATATAGGGGTATAAGGAGGCTTCAATGAGATAATTTGCTTTAAATGAGCACCATAAGTTCTGGAACATAAATAATATATATAGTTATATGTTACTTGTTGTGCAATTCAATTTTACTGAATTAAATTTTGTATGCATACGCACAAATATAAAGAGAGATCTGGAACTATAAAATCAGTGCTTTAATTTTCTTCCTCTTGCTTATTAGTGCATTCTAAGTTCCCTATAATAAAGCTTTGTCATTTCTTTTAGTGAGATAGAAATAATAACAGTTGGTTCCCAGATGAATAGCGTTTGGCAGTGCTGCAAGTGTGGAAAATGACCACTACCTCATACTTCTGGAAGAAAACTTGCTAAATCTTTCTGAGGAGTGTCTTGGGACCACGCATCACAAGCATTAAGACATTGCACACTTGCTGCCTCAGCAGTTCCATTTTGAGCTGTTTATCCAGATGGAAATCTCATTCAGTATACAGGTACAGTGATTTATCCATACAAATCCTTTTATTTGTTTCACTTATTTTTATTTTACATATATGAGTGTTTTGCCTGCATGGATTTCTTACATCCATGCATGCAATGCCTGTGGAGGCCAGAAGAGGGCGTTGGATTCCTCAGAACTAGAGTTACAGACAGTTGTTAGCTGCCATGTGGGTGCTGGGAACTGAACATGGGTCTTCTGCAAGAGCAATCAGTGCTCTTAACCACTGAACCATCTCTCTAGCCCATATAAATATTTTATTAAAATAAAAAAGTAATAACAACTGAATGCCTATATGCAAATTATGAATATTTAATTAAAAGATTTTAATGTTCATGGTATATTAAAGTGACAAATGATAGTTACCAAAAAATTATAGCCAGTATAGTTTTACTTCTGAAAAATACAGGTGTCTCTGTACAACAGAAAGACAATTAAGATGTACTTGTGGACCTCATCAAACTCAAAAGCTTTTGTACAGCAAAAGAAACAATCAAGGAAGTGAAGAGAAAACCCACAGAGTGGGAGGAAACCTTCACCACTGATACATCAGACAAAGCATTAACATCCAGAATATATAAGCTACTTAAAAAACAAAGAAGAAAACAAATGACCTACTCAAAAGATGGAGTAAAGAGATGAACAGAGACTTCACCATTAAGGAGGTAAAGATGGCTGAGAAACATCTTAAAAAGTGTTCAACATCATTAATAATTAAGGAAATGCAAATTAAAACCACACTAAGGTATCATCTCACTCCAATAAGACTAGCCAAGGTCATGAAAACAAAAGACACCAAATGCTGGAGAGGTTGTGGGGAAAGGGGAACACTCATCTGCTGCTGGTGGGAATGTAAACTGGTACAACCACTGTGGAAAGCAGTGGGAACCCTTAAAAAACTCAAAATGAGCCTACCACTTGACCCATCCATACCACTCTTGGGTATATACCCACAAGACACATCCTACCTCAAAGATACATGCACAGCTATGTTTATTGCAGCTCTCTTCACAATAGCAAAGAGCTGGAACCAACCCAAATGCCCCTCAACTGATGACTGGATAACAAAAATGTGGTATATCTACACAATGGAGTTTTATGCAGCAGTAAAGAAAGATGACATCATGAGCTTTGCTGGTAAATGATGGAAGTCGAAGCAATTATACCAAGTGAAGTAACCCAGTCACAGAAAAAAAAAAAAGGCGAATGGTTTCCCTCATTTGTGGATGCTAACACCAAATCCCCAGTTGGCAGGCAAACTGAGCGACTTTATTATTATATTTCATTGTACCTGAAAGCAACTGTGCTATTGCAATGTGAATCTATAAATGGGCTCTAGAATTGTCCTACTACTTATACTCACACATCGTAATAACCATATATAGATGGAGGATATGTAGTCACATTCTAAAAAAAGAATGTAAAGTTACATGACTTTATACCTGCATGCAAATTTACTGTTAAAATGTGAATCTCTAAATGTGTTTAGGAATCAACCTATAGTTTATTTCCAGAATTTTTAATTTTGACTTATGTGTGGAGTATATATATGCATATTTTGGAATAATATAAAAAATTTTTAAAAAGAAATGGGGGAAAAAAAGATGTACTTGTGTAGAACCTAAACATCAGTTTCTTTATCTCTACTTCCTGAAGTCATGAGTGACCTTCTTTTCTTCTTTTCTAGATTTGAGTGTATGCATATTTTCCAGATTGCCTACAAAAGGCCTATGTTATTTTTGGAAAAAGAAAAGCCAATGCTATTTTTAGCATTCTCATCATAGACAATTTGGACAAAAACAAAATGAAGCTGCAAAACTCCATTACAGGATGATTATATCAAGTATTCATTAAGCATTTAATTTGATTATTTATTGAGATACAAGGTTATGGATAAATATCTAGAAAAAAGTTTTTAGTGCTATTATCATCTCTGTAATCTGGAGAAATAATACAGTTTTAAAAATAAATGAAAATTCCTTTCACCATCCATCCAAGTTTTATTTTTTAATATTCATTTTGGCTTTTTGAGACAGGATGTCATGTATTCCAGGCTAGCTTCTTAACTCCCTGTGTAGCTGAGGATTACAGGAAACTCCCTACTCTCTTGCACATGTTCAGTTTTTGTTTTTTAATTGAGTGTATGCCCCTTATCTCTGCACTTGGGAGGTAGAAGCAGGAGAATCAGAAATTCATCCTCAGCTGCATACTCAGTTGGAGGCCAACCTGGGCTGAATGAGACCTGCCTGTGCCTTTGGACAGTGAGATCATTTTCAACCTTTCTTTTTAAAACTTTTATTATTTTTTAATTTTATGTGTGTGAGTGTATTGCCTTCATGTATGTGAGTGCACCTGTGCTGTGCACTGCTCATGGAAGTCAGAAGAGGATGTCGGATCCTCTGGAACTGGTGTTATGGATGGTTGTTAGCTGCTATATGGGTGTTGGGAACTGAACCCAGGTCCTCTGCAAGAGCGACCAGTGCTCTAACTGCTGAGCCATCTCTCCAGTCCCCATTCTCACCTTTCCACATTATCAATAATGATAATGTGATGGATATCATTGTCCTCATACTTTCTGCCTGAGTTCATTATAGTCTATGATAAATGTGAAGAGGTGCTGTTTCTCCAGATTTAAATTCTTTTATTTAGCATGCTCCTTTAACCCCAGTGGTCAAGAGGCAAAGGCAGGAGGAGCTCTATGAGATAAGGTCATACTGATCTACATAGTTCCAAGCCAGCTGGGGCTACAGGGAGACCTGGTCTCAAAAAAGGTTTTATTTTTGTCTGTATGGGGAGCATGGGGAGCGTGTGCCACAGCGTGCTTGTCGAGGTCACTGGGCAACCTTTGGAAGTCACGTCCCACCTTCCACCTTGTCTAAGGCAGGGTCTTCATTGTTTCTGCGGCTGCGCTGTTGATAACTCCAGACTATCTGGGTGGCAGGCTTCCAGCTAATTCTCCTGCTCTCTGCCTTGTCTCATAGTGGGAGTGCTGTGGTCAGAGACTGAGAGTGAAGTCACGACACCCTTGGTTTCTGGGAATGAACTCAAGTTCTCAGACTTGTACTTCAAGTAAATTTACCCACGGAGCCATCTCCATCTCAAAATGCTTAAAGCATTTTGCATAAAATGTTTGTACACATAAGAACAACAGTTTTTTTGTTTTGTTTTATATTTTATTGATCCAGAATTTTATACAATTTATTTAATTTTATTTTTTATGTGTATGAATGTACTGTCTGCATGTAGGTTGGTGCACCTGTGTCATGCAATGCTGTGGAGGTCAGAAGAGGGTGTCAGATTCCCCTGGAACTGGAGCTAAAGACGGTTCTCAGCCACCATGTGGGTGCTGGGGATCGAACCCAGGTCCTCTGCAAGAGCAGTAGGTGCTCTTAACCTCTAGGCCATCTCTCCAGCCCAGGAATGACAGTTTTAGCATTCTATTTCTCAGTAGAAATCAACAAAACCATTCAGTTGGTTTCTAATTTACTCAGAGTAGTTCTCATGGGAAAAATGTATTCTCTTTGGAAATACAATCCAAAAACTTTGTTTGAAAATAATTCCTGGGGCTGGAGAGATAGCCTAGCGGTTAAGAGCACCGACTGCTCTTGCAGAGGACCCGGGTTCGATCCCCAGCACCCACATGGCAGCTGAGAACTGTCTGTAACTCCAACTCCAGGAGAACTCCAGTTCCAGGGGAATCTGAGACCCTCTTCTGACCTCCGTGGCATTGCACGACACGGGTGCACAGACCTACATGCAGACAGTACATTCATACACATACAAAAATAAATAAAATTTGAAAAAAAAGAAAAGAATTCCTCAGCCAGGTGTAGTGACTGTGATCTGTTTGTGGGGGAGGACGGGAACTGGAGATTGCACCCCGGCCTCATGCTTGCCAGCAAGTGCTCTGCCACTGAGTTAAATCCTCAGTTCTCTTTTTGAGACAGGGTCTTACTAAGTTGTCCAAGCAGGCCTTGAATTCACTCAGCAGCCCAGGTAGGCCTCCCACCTCAGCGCTCCGGGAGCTGAGACTTCAGACTTCTACCACCAAGCCTAGATAGTCCTAACCCTGGGAGGCTGAAGCAGGGGGATGGCTGTGATTTTGAGGCCAGCCTGGGCTACACAGTTAGTTCCAGATCAGACTGGGCTATGGGGTACAGAGTGGGGGATCCTTCTAAAAAGAGGAGTGGCAGGGCTGGAGGAGATAAGGCTCAAAAGTTAAGAGCACTGGCTTCTCTTGCAGAGGACTTGTATTTGGTTCCCAGGACCCACATGGCCATTAACAACTGTCCATAACTCAAGTTCCACTTCTGACCTCCACGGGCATTGTATGACATGGGTGCACTTACATATATCTGGCTAAAACATTCACACATAAAATAAAAATTAGAAAATTAAAAAAAAGTTTCTGTAGATACGGTAGCTGGTGGTCAACAAACTGTGGTAAAATCCAAAATACTGAAGTGGGTGTGGTGCACATGCCTTTAATCCTAGACTTTAAGAGTCAGAGCCAGAGGCAAAGGCAAGTGGATCTCTGTGAGATGGAGGCCAGCCTGGTCTACATAGTGAGTTCCAGCTAACCTGGGTCTATAGGGAGACCCTGTCTCAAACAACAATAGAATCCAAAATACTATAATGTTCTGGGATTTATGCTCACCAAGAAAGTTCTGGAAAACCTCCCAACAGTGCTGAAAGGTGGAGACTCCTTGGGATTCTGACCAAGAGTTTACTCCTTCAGAGCTGTGCAATTAGAAAACTGAAGTTTCTACTTCACTTGTATTTAACCACTGCCAGGCGTGGTTGCGCACGCCTTTAATCCTAGCACTTGGGAGGCAGAGGCAGGTGGATCTTTGTGAGTTCAAGGCCAGCCTGGTCTACAGAGTGAGTTCCAGGACAGCTGGGGCTACGGGGAGACCCTGTCTCGAAAAGACAAAAAAAAAGAGTCATTCTCTGTATCATGCATATTCTTCTTCGCCGTCTTTATTGATCAGGAACGTGGGGTCCACTTACTGGGGAAGAATGGCATTCTTCCTCTTTATGGTGGCATTCACTGGGTCTATTTGTGCTATGCCATATGTCTATGGCATAAGAACGTCAGTGTCCTCATGAAGGCAAAATAAGACCCCAGCCCAGTGCTGAACCACAAAACCTGATTTGTCTAACTTTGGTTTGTGAAAAAAAAATGAAAGTTGGTTTTCTTTGTGCGCTTTTGAGACAGGGTCTCCCTGTAGCCTCAGCTGGCCTAAAACTCACTATGTAGACCAGGCTAGCCTCCATCTCATAGAGAGCTGCCTGCCTCTGCCCTGGAGTGCTGGGATTGAAGGCATTGACCACCATGTCCAGGTTTTTTAAGAGACCCCTAGCTTCCCAGAATTCTGCACCTAGGAACTAGCTCCCTGCAGCAGACCTGAAGGAATGTGGAGCCCAAGTAAATTAGGAGGCTAGAGGGTGCAAGATGAGCCTCACATAACTGGAAAATAGTCAAGTTAGGAGCCTGGAGAGATGGCTTGGCCGTGTTAAAAGCACTCTTGCAGAGGACTGGGGTTCAATTCCCAGCACCCATACGGTGGCTAACAATCATCTGCAACTCCAGTTCCAGAGGATCCAATGCCCTCTTCTGAACTCCACTGGGACTGCATGACATGGTGCACTCATACACATGCAGGCAATACACTCATACACATAATAAAAGAATTCTGTAGCCGGGCACAGCGAAACAGGCAGCCTATTATCCTTGCACTTAGTTCACTGAAACAGGAAGATACCAAGTTCAAGATCAGTCTGAGCTATATAGTAAGACCTTGTTCTCAACAAACTATAGCTTTTATTCAAGGGATCAGATATTAACCGTAGGGGTGGTGAGAGGGCTCATTGGTAAAGACCTGATGACCTGAGTTTGACCCCCAAGGACCCACTTGATGGAGAGAACTCCTGCAAGTTTTTCTTTGACCTCCACACGTACCATGGCAAGATGCATAGTTTCCCTCCACACATTAAATGTAATTTAATTTGCTTAAGTGTTGGAGGGTAATGAGAACACTCAATGTTTATATAGCTCTTTAGATTATAAAGCGTATTGATATTAGTTTTGTTGTTCTATATAATGCTTTTTTTTTTCAATGCTGAGGATTGATCCAAGGGCCTCAGACATGCTAGGCTGTCTCCTCAGAGGAAACAGAGCTCCCAGGCCTCAGCATGGTCCACAAAGAGCACGTCATTACCCCGCCACGTAGTCTGTGCCTCAGGAAGTCACAATGCCAGCCTGGTGTGAGGAGAGACAAAGGAGACTTTACTTTGTGATAAGATGATGGGCTGGGGGCTGGAGAGATAGCCTAGCGGTCAAGAGCACCAACTGCTCTTGCAAAGGACCCGGGTTCAATCCCCAGTACCCACATGGCGGCTAAGAACCATCTGTAACTCCAATTCTAGGAGAACTCCAGTTCCAGGGGAATCCGAGACCCTCTTCTGACCTCTGCAGCACTTCACGACACGGGTGCACAAACCTACATGCAGACAGTACATTCATACACATACAAAAAAAAAAAAAAAAAGATGATGGGCTGGATAGCTTTAGTGTCAACTTGACACACCTGGGTTGAGGGAGCCTCAATTGGGGAGTTGCCTCCATTGGATTGGCCTGCGGCCATGTCTGTGGGGGTATTTTCTTGATGTGGGTAGGCCCAGACCACTGTAGGCAGTGCAGGCAGGTGGTTCTGCATTGTATAATAAAGCAGGCTGAGCCAGGCGTTGTGGTGCATGCCTTTAATCCTAGCACTTGGGAGGCAGAGGCAGGTGGATCTCTGTGAGTTCAAGGCCAGTCTAGTCTACAGAGCGAGTTCCAGGACAGCTGGGGCTACAGGGAGACCCTGTCTCAAAAAGGCCAAAAATAAATAAATAAATAAATAAATAAATAAATAAATAAATAAAGCAGGCTGATCATGGGCTAGGGGAGCAAGCCAGTAAGCAGTGTTCATTCACGGCCTGTGCTTCTGTTCCTGCCTCCAGGTTCCTGCCCTGAGTTCCTGCCTTGGGCTCCCTTAGTGATGAACTGTGACCAGGAAGATGTAAGTGAAATAAGTTGGTATTGGTCAGAATGTTTTGTCACAGCAATTGAAGGCAAGGTGGAATGCATGGAATGGGAGAACAGGTGACGCAAAATCAATCGATAAGTTAGTGCATACACAAATAAATGTAAAAAATAAGATGAAGAGATTGAGAAAGATATCTGTCAGCTTCTGACTTGTACTTGTATCCATTGGGTCAGTCTACCACACATGTGTACACATGCATACAGCGCACATATACACACAAAGTAAAAAAAAAAACATTTCAAGAGAAAAGAAGTGAAGCATATGTGAGCAGTGATTTCATCTACTATATGGCTTTTTTTCTCTCTCTTTTGATTGTTAGTCTAAGTTTGGGCTTGAGTCCTTTTCCCCTTTGTAAACCCAGAACAAAAACCACTATGCTGAAATTGAAGACGTAAGAAAATGTTATGCCCTGTAGGGTTGGAAGGGGACAGAGAAAGAGTAGTTTGCCTTGTCAGCCATTCAGATGTTGCAACCTGTAGGAAATTAAACAAGTCATGGAAATTATATAGACATGTAATTTTTCTCAAGTATGAAGTATTAAAAACAGACTATTAGTTTATTTGACCAGAAATTAGGAGACAAATATTTATGAATTTTATTACAATAATTTAAAGAACATTCACATGAAGTTATATAAACAGAGTAACAAAAATGTTAAATCCTACTTGACTTTTCTAAATATCTTAATATAAATTTCTAACACCATATTATATATATTAACATAGATCAATGAAAACTGCAGTTCTCTAGTGAACTCTTTCTAATAGATTGCCATTATATTAACTATTAAATTCTAATTATCAAATAACTACAATTTCAAGTGATTTGAAACAGAGCAGCTTCTACACAAATATATTCTAAAATCATAAGCAGGCAGCATCTTCAGTTTAACAATATTTCGAGACATGGTCATTGACTATTGTTAACAACCAAAAAGAAAACTTTTTATTAGTTTTCTTTCATTTGTTTTTCTGGAGACAGTCTCACTGCGTAGCCTGGGCTGGCCTTGAACTTGGAATGATATGTGTACCTACCATGTCTAGAAGAGTCTTTTTCTTTCTTCTTTCTTTTTCTTTCTTTTCTTTCTTTCTTTCTTTCTTTCTTTCTTTCTTTCTTTCTTTCTTTCTTTCTTTCTTTCTTTCCTTCCTTCCTTCCTTCCTTCCTTCCTTCTTTTCTTTTTACACATATTTTATTATTTTTATTTTATGCATACATTTGCATGGAGGGAGGTGCACCTGTGTTGTGCAATGCCTAGTTCAGAAGAGAGGGTCTGATCCCCCGGAACTAAAGTTATGGACAGTTGTTAGCTGCCACGTGGGTGCTGGGAATTAAACCCAGATCCTCTGGAAGAGCTTTCAGTGCTCTTAATCATGGATCTATCTCTCTAACCACTCTTTTATTCTCCTTTTTTTTTTGACACAGGGTCCTTAACTCAGGCTGATTAACCGCACTTGGCTTATTTGGAGCTGAAGAAACCCAAGGTTTAATTTCATGTTTAGTGCCAACTCAATTACATCCTCAGCCTTTCATAAGGTTTTAACGAATGTAACTAAAACACGTATAATTTTAATATGCAGAGTAATACACAACCATTCTTTATTGTTTTAACCTAATTGTAATTAGGTTAGAAATGACACACATACTGTGACATACTGAGATATCCATCAAGGCAAAGAACATTTAGTTAAATTTCTACTTTCATGAAAATCACTAGTAATTTTAATAAATTACAACAATGAAATTCTACTAATATATGAATTATATATTTTACATTTCATATAGTAGCAGCAAGAACTTGTGTTCAATCAACTTTTGGACAGTCAGCATTGAGACAAGGACTCACTATGTAGACCAGGCTAGCTAGCCTCCAACTTGTGGTTCTCCAGCCTCTGCCTCCCAAGTGTTGGGTTTACAAGGCATGTGCCTGGCTATCTCTGTTCAATGGTTGCCTATAAACTACTATTAATTTGACAGAACAAATACAGTCCTGTGTAGGAGAGAGAAAGGAAGAGAGAAAGAGAGACTCAGACTAAGAATTTTCTGGCTCCTTGATAGATCATAAACACCTACATTTTATCTTGGCACTGTTTATAGAGTGCCTAGTGAGAGGCTAGTCCAGGATACAGACACCATGTTGATGGAGAATCTGCCAGGAAGCTCAGAAACACCTATCCTATCTTCTCTCTTACCTTACAAATGTAAAAACTAAGGCACAGAAAAGTTACCTGCTATATTTAAGTACCCAATGTAACAGGCCAGAACCCAGCTAAGAGCAAATGTCCTTTTCGTTAGTTTCTAGCTCTACTTTGAGTGTCATTTCTTCTCCTTCCCCGCTTCCTTCACCACTTCCTCCTTCTTTTTCTTGTGTGTATAGATGGGTGTGCACACCTGTGTATGCACATGAAGGCAGTGGCAGGCGTTGACCATCTTCTTCAACTGTACTCCACCTTATTTTTAAGACAGGGACCCTCACTGAACTGGAGCTCACTGATATGGCTAGACTAGGTGGCTGGCAAGCCCAGGGATTTTCCTGGCTCTTCTCCCTCCCCACAAGTACCTGGATTACAGATGGGTGCCTGGCTTTTAAGTAGGTTCTGTCCTCATCTGGCACATTAAGCACTTTACCCACTGCCGTCCCCCAGATCCACCTTGGTCTTCCTTGAAAATACCCGTAGCTAGCCTGGACTACAAGAGGATGATACCCTATTTAAAATAAACACCAGGAAACCCCAGCTAGATGTGGTAGCCCAAGCCTGTAACCCCAGCACTTGGGAAATGGGGACGGGAGGATCAGGAATTCAAGGCCAGCCTGAGCTACATGTGATTCTGCCTCAACAAACAAACAAAAATCAAAAAATTTCCAAAAGACATTACAAAGTTTGGTCATTGGAACAAGCAGGAGGAATGACATTCAGATGTCCCCAGTATTGAAACAGAGATTAAAAGGCAGTCTAACACCTATGCTTCCAGAATGGAGAGATGTTAATTAAATGTCCTTTTTAACAGAACTCTTGAGAATTAGCGGTCTGAAGTTTTCATAGTCTGTAAGGTGCAAAGGAGAAGGGGTAGAACTGTTCAGAAACAGCAACCCTGTGCTTTGGAAAGTCCAGGAGACCAGAAGTTATACAGAGGTGGGACCCAGGAGTCACTTGTCACAATGCTGTAATACTTCAAAAGGGAAAGAAAGTTTGAAGGTTGACTGCAGTCAAGATAAGACTCAGGTGGGCCACAAATAGCACAAGACCAAAAGTAGCATAAAGCTCAGGGCAAGACACCTAGCTGGAGGCCAGAAATGCTGAAGTTGTCTTCCTTGGGGCTGAGAACTATCAGGAAATCAGGTTAGCTCTGAGGCTAAAGGTTTGTAGTTAAATCACCAGAGCTCAAGCTTGAGGGTCTTGGCCTCTCCCCCACCCCTCCTCCAGTACAGAGGCACCATTCACTAGGGATCCAGGGACAATTAAACTGACAAATGTAATAAGAAGATTAATTATTTTTACATGTGTGAATGTTTTTCCTTCATGTATGTAAGTACACCAATGTCATGCTATACCTACGGAGGACAGAAGACAGTGTCAGATGTCCTAGAACTGGAGTTAAAGACAGTTGTTACCTGGGAACTGAACCCAGGTCCTCTGCAAGAGCAGCCATCTCTCCAGCCCCAAATTATTTTTTTAATGATTTCATCACGCACATTCTCTAAGGTTATATGATTTCTTCTCTCTCAATGATAGGCAGTAATAGATTTGTTGAGAGGTGAGAGAGGCAAGACAAAGAATTACAGGTTTTGTTTTGATAAGAAAAAGAATACACAATATTTCTCATATACCTCAAACATGAGAATATTGGATTCTTGAATTCTTGAATGAAAACAAAATATAAAGGAAAGCTGGTCATGCTGGGAACTCCTGCCCCAAGCTCTATCATTGTTAGAAGCACAGTTAAAAGAATAGTGGGCCCAAGGACTGGCTTCCTGGATGTGTATGTGTGCATTATATTACACATAGATGAGCATGTGTGATAAACATCCATTTATTTATTCAGGGGACCTGGAACACATGAGTGGTTTGGTAATAAGAAGGCCTAAATAAAAAAAATATCCTACTGTGAACATTTAAAAGAAAGCACTAAGTTCCGGACATGGTATTGCACACCTTTAATCCTAGCACTTGGGAGGCAGAGGTAGGCAGATCTCTGTGAGTTCAAGGCCAGCCTGGTCTACAGAGTGAGTTCCAGGACAGCTGGGGCTACAGGGAGACCCTGTCTTGAAAAGACCAAAAGAAAAAAAAATAAAAGAAAGAAAGCACTAAGTAAAACTGCCTTTTGCCTTTCATCTCCTTTGTCTCATTTTCTTTGCACCTGTGGTATTAGAAATGCAAATCAGAGTCTATTGACACATGCAAATGTGAAATACACACTCTTCACAAGATGAAAAGAAGAAGACTTGGACAGCTTATAGTCACCTAACAATGGTAAGTGGTCAAATGTGCTCTTCTGAACCCTCTCTCTAGCCCCATAAATCCACTTAAAAAAAAAATCTTTTCTGAGCAAGAAATTGTTCAGATGCTGTAAATCCTTACCAAATGGATGCTCCAAATAATGGGGCACTGAGGTTGTCTGAAAGCTTGAGTTCCATGCTGAAAAGAGTCTACACTACTGTAGAATATTGCTGTTTCCTTAGTGTCAGACACTAATTTCTAGAATATGTATTTGGTAAATCTGACAATGTTCAAGTAACTAGTCTAGGAACATAGAGGAGTTGATAAAACTGCTTTTTTTTCCCCAAATTTTTACTTTCTTCCTTTTTTTTCTTTTTGAGACAGGGTCTCCCTGTAGCCCCCAGCTGGTCTGGAACTCACTATGTGGACCAGGCTGGCCTTTGCAAACTCCTGCGTGCTGGTATTAAAGGCATGCGCCACCATACTCAGCAAAACTTTTTTCCCCCAATTTTTACTATCATTTTTAATTATGTGTGTTTGTGAGGAGTATGTGCACATGAGTGCAGTTGTCCAAGGTGGCCAGAAGAAGGTAGCAGATCCCCTGGACCTGGAGTTACAGGCAGTTGTGAGCCACCTGATGTGGGTGCTAGGAACCAAACTCGGGTTCTCTGCAAGTACAGTACATGCTCTTAACCACTGAGTCATCTCTCTTGAGTGCCCACCTCCTTTTTTTGAGACAGGGTGTCAGGTAGGCCAAGTTGGCCTTAAACTTGCTATGTAGCCAATGATGACCTTGAACTTCTAATTCTCCTGCCTCTAACTCCCAAGTGCTGGGATTACAGGCATATGCCTCTGCTCCTGGCTAATAAACCCCTCTTAGATGTTACTGGTGAGAGTATCACAGTTTGGGATCTTTTGGCAGACAATCATAGCTGGCTCTGTGTTATTCTTTTACATCAAAGTTTTGTTTTCAAATTGAAAGTTCTTTCAACCATTCTGTTTTGGTTTTAGATGTTTAGGATAAAAGGCATCTTACTACAATGCTTTAGAATCACAGAGAGATAGAGATAGAGAGAGAGAGAGAATATTAAATTAGCTGAAAGAGCCAGGCATGGTGGTACATGCCTTTAATTCCAGCACTCAGGAGGCAGAAGCAGGCAGATCTCTGTGAGTTCAAGGCCAGCCTGGTCTAATCATCCTTTAAGCCTTAATAGACTCTGCCTGATCATGGTGTACTCACTCGGTAGATTAGGGCTATACAAATTCATGGATGTCAATGCTTAGGAGAAAGTACTGGCAGTGAAGTTTTCACATCACTCCCAAGCCAATCAGTTTAAGTACTAAGATAATTTAGCCTGGAGAAAGAAGTAAGAAATCATGAGCTGGGTATGGTGGCACACACCTTTAATTCTAGCACTTGGGAGGCAGAGGCAGGCAGATCTTTGTGAGTTCAAGGCTAGCCTGGTCTACAGAGTGAATTCCAGGACATCTAGGGCTCACAGGAGGGACAACCCCCCCCCCCTTCTTGAAAAGACCAAAAAAAAAAACAAAAAAAAAAAAAAAAAAATCATGAAGTACCAAGTCAGGGAGATGACCCCGTTCAAGCCCCAAAACCCATGTTAAAACAACAACGACAACAATGACAGGATGTAGTGATGAACATCTGTAATCCCAGAAGTACTATGGCAAGGTGGGAGCCGATACAGGAGAATTGGCGGGACATTTGGAAACTCATGGTTCAGCTGGCTTGGAAGACTCAGCCTCGACAAAGTGGAAAAGAGAACTGATTCCCAAAAGCTGTGTGTGTGTGTGTGTGTGTGTGTGTGTGTGTGTGTGTGTGTGTCTTACACACACAAATAAATTTGAAAAGAAAATCATGACATACCAAGGACAGCATTAGAGCAGGTAGCCAGTGATTCAAGGGCAGTCAAAGGCAGTCAGTCATGATGGCTGAGTCCTTGTCCTGTGTCCACTGAAAGTCAGGAATGGAATTTTTTCTAGCAGCTTGCTTCAGAAGTAGACAATCAACACCCCATGAGACACTGAGAGTAGAGTCTGTCCCGCCGAGAGGTAGGCAAGCCTAGACAGCCTTCCAAGTTTTTCTTGCTACACAGTATGAGATGCAGAATGAGGCAGGAGTGCTGCTCTGCAGACCTGGTTACACCAAGAGCAGAAGCCAGTGTGGGAGCATAATGTCATCCCTCTGCAAGTAGCAGCCAGAAGAGCTGATGCTCTCAGGCACTATTGTGGTCGTCTAAGGTGGATGCTGTATGGAGATCCTGTTCACAAATCAAAGCACAGATTCTCGCATCAACTGCCTGAGGAGGCACTGCTCCCATGGAATGGAGCATGTGTCCTTTGTAGGTACATTTAATCATCTAAAGAGAATGTTCTAGGAGATAAAGTTGGCATGGGAAAAGCACGAGGAAAGGAGGCAGTGATGACGGGAACAGTTCTAGAAGGCGCCTTCATTTTCATATCATTCATTTGCATTTGGAGCGCTGAGGATTCCTATCTTCTACAAAAATATGTGCATATTAAATGACTCTACTTGAAAGAATGCTTTTTTCTAAATGTTTGGAAGATGATCAAATTTTATCTGGAGGGCTTGCTTTCTTCCATCAGGTGTGGGGGAGGTGTGGCTTCCAGGTATGAGAGGCAACAGTTGATTCTGACAGCAGAACAAGACAAAAATAAGGAAGTAAGTGGAAAACAATTCCTAAAGATACCATTGGGGTTAAAACTGTTCTAAGAAAACAAAACAGAACTGAATTGGAAAATAATGTATGAAATGCACAAAGCATCAATAAAAAAATAAATAAAAATAAAAAAAAGAAAACAAAACAAAGACACATACAGCACAAACATGTCAAAAGATGGCAATTTTAAATTATGCTCCTTTGTTTTTCCTTTGGTATTTGAGAACTTGGTTCTGAGTTATTCTAGGACTCTCATGGATGTTTCTATCGCTTATTTCAGTACAATATTTCTGAATATGTAGTTAATGTTTAAAAGACAGATTTCCATCATATAGTCAACAAAAATCCCAGGAGGCAAGATCCTGCCCATTGTTATACTTTAAAAAGTGAGGCTGGGGGCTGGAGAGATGGCCTAGCGGTTAAGAGCGCTGACCGCTCTTGCAGAGGACCCGGGTTCGATCCCCAGCACCCACATGGCGGCTGAGAACCGTCTGAAACTCCAACTCCAGGAGAACTCCAGCTCCAGGGGAATCCGACGCCCACTTCTGACCTCCGCGGCATTGCATGACACGGGTGCACAGACTTGCATGCAGACAATACATTCGTACACATACAGAAATAAATAAAATTAATAATAAAAAAAATAATAAAAAAAATAAAAAATAAAAAGTGAGGCTTTTTTCCCATACCAGTAGACACATGTCTTAAGGAAGTTGTTACTTACCATGCAGAGATCTAGCATCCAGGTCAAGGTACACATGTTAACTCCCAAACTAAATTAACAGGATGACATTATATAACTTTTTTTTTTTTTTTTGGTCTTTTTGAGACCTGGTCTCCCTGTAGCCCCAGCTAGCCAGGAACTCACAAAGATTCACTTGCCTCTACCTCCCCGAGTGGTGGGATCAAAGGTGTGAGGCCACCATAAATTTTTTTTTCTTTTTAAAACAGAAAATGGGGGGCTGGAGAGATGGCCCAGTGGTTAAGAGCACTGACTGCTCTTGCAGAAGACCCAGGTTCAATTCCCAGCACCCACATTGTGGCTAACAGCCATCTATAGCTCCAGTTCCAGGGGAATCTGATGCCCTCTTCTGACTCCGTGGGCATTGCACGACATGAGCACACTTACACACATGCAGGCAATACATTCATACACATAAAATAATAAATAAAATATAAAAATGGGTGGAGCATGGTGGCACATGGCTTTGATCCTAGCACTCAGGAGGCAGAAACAGGCGGATCTCTTGTGAGTTCAAGGCCAGCCTGGTCTACAGAGTGAGTTCCAGGCCAGCTGTAGCTACAGGGAGACCCTGTCTCAAAAAGACCAAAAAAATAAAACAAAAATAAGACAGAAAATAATATCCCATACGTGAGAGGCCAACATGATGATTGCCTTAGAAGGAAGGAGAGGTTTGCCTTGGAGACCTGGAGAGGTGCTTCATTAAGAGAGAGGATAAGCTGGGCGTGGTTGCACACGCCTTTAATCCCAGCACTCAGGAGGCAGAGAAAGGTGGATCTCTGTGAGTTCAAGGCCAGCCTGGTCTGCAGAGTGAGTTCCAGGACAGCTCGGGCTTCAGGGAGACTCTGTCTCAAAACAAAACAAGAGTGAGGGTAAGCCTGTTAGGATGGAGAGTTGGTCTAATGCACTAGACTTGAGAGAGAGAGAGAGAACTGCTATGAGGGGCTGGCAGAGTGGCCATTGACGAGAAGCCCCAGAGCAATTCCAGGATATCAGACTACAAGTTTTTAGCAGATGGTTCGGGAATGCTGGGAAGTTTTATACCTTGTGATTTAGTTCAACACGGTCAGTGTACATGACCAAGAGCATGCACGAGCCAGGTACAAGTCAGTACCATAAACTGGGAGCTGTAAAAACTGTAGCCTAACAGATTCTTAACTTTCCCAAGGAGCTTCAGGGAGGTGCAGCCTGATGTCTTTCAGGCTGTGGAGGTCTGACCTAAGAGTAATCGCTGTCTTAAAGGGGCAGTCTGCCTGGCTTTTAACACTTGTGTCTTCATTTTTTTTCTCTTTGGTTCTTTTTTGTTCGGGGGGGGGGGGGGTGTCCTTTTGTGGGAACTCTTTCCCTTAAGAGAGGAGAGAAAGGGTACTGAACTCAGGATCTCACTTGCTAGTCAAGTGCTCTACCACCAAGTTGTCTCCAAATCTTTTGTCTGTGTGAGACATGGTCTTGCTAAGCAGACCGTACTGGCCTTGAACTAGCATCAGTTTTCCTATTCTGTCTCAGGAATGTTGGGATTACAGGTGTACACTACCTTGGCCACCCCTTCCTTCCTCCCTCCCTCCCTCCCTTCCTTTTCACTGGGTCTCAGTAGCCCAGTCTGGCTTCGAACTCCCTGTAGAGCCAAGAATAATCTTGAATTTCTGATCCTCTGGCCTCTGTCTCCCAAGTGCTGGAATTATAAGCATGCACCATTGCGTCCAGCTTGTGCAGTGCTGGAGATCCAATCCACGGCATCTTATCTGCTAGGCAAGCACTTTAGCAACTGAACTACATCCCAGCTCCCATTCTTCTTCTGAGGACTTCCTCGTTAGACATGGGCTGGGTGAGACATCATGGGGGTACCACACAGGGCCCACCATGTGTGGGTGGAGAGGTTATAGTTTACTGAAGGAGCCCACCAACACCGAATGTTGATTAGGTGAAGGAGATTTCCTAATGCCTGCTGTGCTTCATGTTTCTTATCCTTCAGTTACCCTTCATTCTTTTTACACTCTGTAAAGTCCTTGGTTGGAAGGCAAGGGTAGTAATCTGAGCTCAAAGACTGAGTTGCCCCTACCTCCCAAGCCAATCAGGGTACCAAGAGGCAGGGTGGAGTAGTGGTATTGCGGCCTCTCCCAAGGCAGAGGTGGGGGGATAGATGAGAGGTTCTTAAGGGGACAAGGACCTTTTATATACAATTGCATTGTGTTTCAGATCATTGCCTCAGACTTATAAACAAGCCCACATCTTTTTGTTATTTAACTGTAAGGGCTGGGCTTGATTTGGAAATTGTTAACAGAGAAAGATAAAATAGCTTATTAATAAGAATTTGGATTCCAGGCTGGAGAGATGGCCTAGCGGTTAAGAGCGCCGACCGCTCTTACAGAGGACCCGGGTGATCCCCAGCACTGACATGGTGGCCGAGAACCATCTGAAACTCCAATTCCAGGAGAACTCCAGTTCCAGGGGAATCCGATACCCTCTTCTGACCTCCGCGGCGTTGCACGACACGGGTGCACAAACTTGCATGCAGACAGTACATTTATACACATACAGAAATAAATAAAATTAATTAAAAAAATTAAAAAAAAAGAATTTGGATTCCTAGACATTTTGTATACATGGAAATAATTAGTTTGATCTTTCTGTCTCATTAAACTTCTACTTTAATCATTAAGAAATCAGGAAAATTAGTTTTTTTCCTTTATGGAAGACATGCTAATGAACAGATAAATGATCAAAACTTAGATAAAGCTAAGAAAATACATATCCATTGTCAGCCTCTGATAAATTGAAATCTGCCATGTTGGTTTTTTTTTTTTTCTTTTGTCTTTTCTAGACAGGGTCTCCCTGTAGCCCCAGCTGTCTTGGAACTCACTCTGTAGACCAGGCTGGCCTGGCCTTGAACTCACAAAGATCTGCCTCCCAAATGCTAAGATTAAAGGCGTGCACGACCACGCCTGGCGCCATGTGGGTTTTTAAATAAACAGCACTCATCTATTTATTTCGATAATATTAAGTACTTTTAAAATGCTAGATATTGTTTTGGGTGCTGAGAAAACAAAAACAAATATACTTCACGAAGTTTTTGGTTTAAGGGCAAAGTTTTCTGAGTCCAACTGAAAGACATTCATCCGTCGAGCTGTGGAATCAGTGTTGCTTTGTAATATTAGCCGTGCCTGTGTGTGGATATATGCACTCGAATGCAAGTACTGAGACAAGAGACTTCACAGCCCCTGGAGCCGGACTCATATATAGTTGTCAGCCGCCCAGAGTGAGTGCTAGGAACCGAACCCAGATCCTCTGCACGTACTGCAAGCTCTTAACTGCTGACCCATCTCTCCAGCCCCTCGGCCCGATTGAACATAGAACTTGTTTGCTAGGGAAGTATTCAGCTCTTTTTATTTCACAGAGTTTACCCTTGTCTTCAAGGGAAGACTTAGAACAGACTATTTTGGCTGCTTGCATGGGTGAAAAACGAAGGAGTCAGGCTTTCTTCACTGAGTAGCTAGAAGCTACGGAAAGGGGCGGGATTCTTTTATCATGGTAGCAAAATTCAGTTTCATTGCGATCAGGGTTCTATCATACCCCTGCTGGGTTTTGGCCACACATTCTGGTAGATGGTATACCCAATCAATGGAGAAAAAGAATGTGCAAAATTGGATTCAAGTGCAAGCTGAGTGGGAAGCTGCTTCCCTGTCCTTCCAGGCACTTGGGAGGCTAAGGCAGGACAATTATTCGACTCCAAAAACTGGAGCCCAACCCCGGCAATGCTCAACTGAAGGAAACGTATTCCAACAGGACTTTGCCACAACCTAGGCATTTTCATTATAGACTTTATTACAGGGACCACCAATGTTTATTGAGATAAACGCAGCTAAGTCAGCACAGCAGCAAATGTGTTGTGTTCACCTGCTTCACCATGAAAACCAGAAAAAAGGGGGAAAGAATAATTTCCGTGTCGCTTCAACTTGTGAGCTGAGGTACCTGCTGTCGCCGCCTGCTCCTTCCCTTGCTTCGCGCTTTTCTTTTCATTTGATCTTCTCGAAAAGAGTCAAAGTAGGCGCTTTCCAGGAGCTGGACACAGGTTAGCCTATCTTCTGGGTTCATCTTCAGACACCCCTTCAAAAGAGGAGGAAAGGCAAAACAGATTTAAGACATGGGCTGACTTTGTGACTGTGCACCCCAAACTCTGAACAGCTTGGTAGAGTGAACATGAGTTCAAGAAGTCACTCAAGAAAACAAATGATATCAAACGCTGGAGAGGTTGTGGGGAAAGGGGAGCACTCATCCACTGCTGGTGGGAATGTAAACTCATACAACCACTATGGAAAGCAGTGTGGAGAACCCTTAAAAGACTCAAAATGAGCCTACCACCTGACCCAGTCATACCACTCCTGGGTATATACCCAAAAGACTCATCCTACCACAGAGATACATGCATGGCCATGTTTATCACAGCTCTCTTCACAATAGCAAAGAGCTGGAACCAGTGCCCCTCAACCGACTAGTGGATAGAGAAAATGCGGTACATCTACACAATGGAGTTCTATGCAGCGGTAAAGAAAGATGACATCTTTTTTGAGTGCATAGCCCTAGGACTTTAGTATTATATTTGGTTCTGAACAGAGAGTAATCCCTTCCACAGTTCCCATGTCTAGTAGTCAATTAAAGAAAGCAGTTTTACCGGTTTTATAAGAGATCACCTCTACAATAGTTGTCTCCAATTTACAGTTGGGGAGCGACCTCATCATTGTCATATTTCTCCTTGTTCTATGGGTGGGAAGGCAAGGAAGTCTCTCATATCAGAACCTTTGTGGCACCTAGAAGGTAAGTTTCATTAGGACTCATTATAACTAGTTGTTACATGTAGGATCCACAGAGGGGTTCGATGTTTATGGCAATCTGAGGCTTTTCTTCCTTTGAATGTTCAGACGGGTCAGCCTTTCCGTTGCCACTTTTTGGTACATCCTACTCAAAATGCAAACCTGTATCTCTTTGCTTTCTGCAGCCGTTTAAGTTGGTGACAGTTTTGTCCCTGTTGGAACAAACCAAATCTTTGTCCCATAGTTAGTTTTACGATTTGAATTGCGAAGGTTTGATGAAAGGTTTCATGTTTTCTGTATGCCCCCCCCTTTTTTTTTTAGCGTATGCAGTCTCCAGAAGATAGTTGTATTATACATAACTAACGGGTGGAGTCAAGGCATATATTTCAATCAAATTCACCCAGTGTTGTTTGGGTGACTATATATGATTATACTTGTGGGAAGCAAATATACATAATAAAGTCCTAGTGCTAGCACTCAGGCAAAATATATTAATACAGGAGCTCTGACATCAGCAATGGATTGTTCTGCCGAGAGTGGATGTTGCTCAGGGAATCTAAGGCCCCACAAAAAGGTAGGCTCCTTGCCTCTAAGTTGGATACCTACAGGAGGAGAGGGCATACATACCCTGGTGCCGAAGACCCTGGACGTTAACATGGGAGGGATGTATTGAACCAGCACATGCAAGTGTAAAGATGCCTCTGGAATGCAGAGAGTGTTACAAAGGCCACTAAACCAATAAAGCAAATATGGGGTCTCGAAGTCAAGCAAGCTCCACCAGACACACCAGCTACACCTCACCTCATGGAACACTGTGCAGTCAAGGAGCCATGTTGCCTGTATGATCCCAAATCTAATTGGCATATTGGCTCTCCCCTTGGAGAAATAACCCATGGGCTGATGCCACAAGCTTACATCCTCAGCAGGTTAGATGTTATATATGCCCCGTAAGACACCTGTCATATTTAACAGGGGAGGACAATTGTAATTCATGGAAAATAACATCCAAAACGGTGCTATTGCATAAAAATAACCTACCAAAACTATTATTGCTGAGCTTGAAAATACCTATATATCTAATCGACTTGGTTTCTTACCATTAGTAGGATCGAAAGGGTTATTCTGGGCCGAACTGTCAACCGATGAAAGGAAACACCAGAATTGTCCAGAGTCCAATCAACAGCTCCAGTAGCAGAGGACTGTTTAACTCTCATCCACCTGTGCCCCTTTTCTAAGCCTAGGGGAAAACAACCTCGGAAGACGGGGGTGTTGTAGAAATGTAAGGGCTGCGATTGGGGGTGATGGTGAAACTACAGCAATGTATCTGGACACATCATTTGATCAACTGTGATTGACAAACAACCTGTCCACACCCCCACTGGATGGTGGGCTGTAGGTGTTTGGGCACAAACAGCCTGCAGAAGGTTTGCATGAAGGATGTTGTAGAGCTCATGGATATCCAACTTTTTTTTATAGCTAAAAATGAAAAAAAAAAGAGGAAAGATCATCATTAATCAAAAGCTCATAAAAAAAAAAGAATCTGGGATGGGGTGGGGTGGGGGGGACTGGGAACAGGGACAACCTCGAAATGACTTGGAAAAAATGTATGAAATGCACAAGCATCAATAAACAATTTAAAAAAAAATAAAAAAAAAAAAAGCACACAAAAAAGAATAACGACATCAATAAGCCGGGGTGTGGTGCACCCATGCCTTTAATCCCAGCACTTGGGAGGCCGGAGGCAGGCAGCTCTTGTGACTTCAAGGCCAGCCTGGTCTACAGAGTGAGGTCCAGGCCAGCTGGGACTAAAGGGAGACCCTGTTTCAAAAATACCAAAAAAAAAAAAAAAAATCAAGTAAATAAATGGATGGAACTAGAAAGTATTATGTTAAGTGAAGTAACACAGTCCCAGAAAAACAAATAGCAAATGGTATCCCTCATCTGTGGATGCTAGCACCAAGTACCTCCTTGTAAGGCAAACTGAGCAACGTTAATGCTATATTCCTTGTGATCTGAAAATAACTGTTCTCTTATATTGTGAATCCCTTAACAGTTTCTAGAATTTATTTTCAAACTTTGGAATTTTGGTATATGAGTGGAAGGTATGTATCCATATTTTAGACTAATATAAAATCAAAAGAATGAAAAAAATAAAAGTCACACATCAGACTGGGAATGTAGTTAGCTGAGGTCTTGCTTAGCATGCATGAGGCTCTGGGATCCCTAGCAACACATAGACAGAGCACCTGTAATCTCAGCACCCAGGAGCTGGAGGCCCAAGAACCAGTAGTCTAAAGTCATCCTTGTTTACATAACGTGTTCAAGGCCATCCTGTGCCACATGGACCTCTGTCTCAAAAAAAGAAAACAATCAGCTGTCCTTGTAACTATCTTTGTTTTGAGACAGTGGGTCTCATGTTCAAGTTGGCCTTGACCTTGCTATGTAGCCAAAGGTGGCCTTAATCTCCTTGTTTCTACTTCCCAAGTGCTGAGAGATGTGGCTCTTGAGTCCTTACCTGCCTGAATTAACACTTTCTTTTTTTAAATTTTTTTAATTTAATTTTATTTATTTATGTGTATGAATGTACTGTTTGTGTGTAGGTCTGTGCACCCGTGTCGTGCAATGCCGCGGAGGTCAGAAGAGGGTCTCGGATTCCCCTGGAACTGGAGTTCTCCTGGAATTGGAGTTACAGACTGTTCTCAGCCGCCATGTGGGTGCTGGAGATCGAATCCGGGTCCTCTTCAAGAGCGGTCGGCGCTCTTAACTGCTAGGCCACCTCTCCAGCCCCAATACTTTCTATGTTATAAAGTGGATGAGCCCATAACCGTGCTCCCTAACATGTGTGTCTACCCGATATGAGAAATTGAAGCTACAAAGCCCAAGTTGGGATTCTTTTCTTTTTAAAAACATTTAAAATTATTATTATTAGTAGTAGTATTAGTGTGTGTGCATGCATGCATACCACACCATGGGTGTAGAGGTCAGAGTACAACATCCACTATGAAGGTCCTGGAACTCACATCAGGCCTGGTAGCAGGAGCCTTTACCAGCTGAGTAGTCTCACTGGTCCCACCTTTTCTTTAAAAAACCAAAAAAGCTGGATCTTTCCCCAAGTTTGTAGAAATCCCTCTGATAAAATTTCTAATGGTTTATGGGCTTTTTCTTTAAATGTTTTTATTATTGTTTTTACTTTACGTATATGAGTATATTGCCTACATGTATGTAAGTGCACTCATGTCATGCAGTGCCCACAGAGGCCTTAAGAGGGCATTAGATTCCCCTGGAACTGGAGTTATGGAAGGTAGTTAACTGCTGTATGGGTGCTGAGAAGCGAATCCAGGTCCTCTATAGTGGAAGAATGGTCACTGATGCACAATAAGTATTCAAGACTGTGCCTGGTCTCATTTGAAACCTAATGAGAACATTGACTGGCTGCAGTGTATCATGCCCAAATCCTGTAGCTAAACAGTTCCTGTATAGATTCTGATCCATTCCCATGGGATGGCTACTTGTTATGGTAGCCAGGGCTAATTTGCTGTTAAAATGCCTCAATTGTTATTAGGCACATCTTCCTTCATCTATCCCTGAGAAGGAAGCTAGGTGACAGACTGTGTGTCGAAATAGCACAGGCCCTGAGCACATAGAGAGTTCCCAGGTCTCAGGTGGACACCGTGAATCTGCATCGAAAAGCTGAAATCCAACTTCATATGGAATCCTGGACAAGACCATAGAGCCTTCACTTCTGGGTATGAAGACTTGGAGCTTGTCATACACTTTAGTGTTTCAAGCCCTGGAGTTGCTTCCAGGGGGGCTTTAGGTTAATCTAAGAAAGAACCACAGGCAGGGGGCTGGAGAGATGGCCTAGCGGTTAAGGGCACCGACTGCTCTTGCAGAGGACCCGGGTTCGATCCCCAGCACCCACGTGGCGGCTGAAATCTGTCTGTAACTCCAATTCCAGGAGAACTCCAGTTCCAGGGGAATCCGACACCCTCTTCTGACCTCTGAGGCATTGCACGACACGGGTGCACAGACCTACATGCAGACAGTACATTCATACACATAAATAAATAAATAAAATTAAAAAAAAAGAAGAAAGAACCATAGGCAGGGTCTGGCCCCCACCTGAGAATGGGCTGGGCTGGACCCCTTTCCTCTGGAAACTTTGTTAAAGTGCTTGTAGCCAGAACACCTGTCAGGAACAAGGAGAGGAAAGAAGGCTTCAGGGACAGGAGCTGCGGGTACAGGAGTGAGCAAGTCAACAGTGAGACAGTGTGGATGGAAGGTAAACTGGACAACAATGGAAAGGCTTGAGAACGTGGAACTCTCGGGCTCTGCTGCTCAGGAGGAGTGAGCCTGCAGCCAGCCAGCACCCTGAGAGCACAGGACAGCACCTGGCACCTGGCACCAGTGTTGGTCCACAGGGTTGATGCTGGGTCATCAAATGGTCTACAGCCATGATGATCTGGTGAGAGCCCAGCTGAGCTGTTTACCGTATCACTGAAGGGGACGTTTAAAGACACAGATCCCAAGGTCCACTACGATACTGCTGTGAACCTAAGGCTAAATGCTGTTATGTCTTTCAAAAACCCCCAGGTCATTCTGATAGAGCACCACTTGTATATAACTTAATGGACAAAAGCCCTCTGTGATCCTCACTGCTGCTCCCAAAGGGCTTCAAGGATGACTCCTATTGATCAAATGGATGGCTGATCGTCAGATTGTCAATAATCCTCTTATTCTCCTCTTCTCTCTTACTCTCTCTCTCTCTCTCTCTCTCTCTCTCTCTCTCTCCTTTTAGCATTTTGAGAAAGGGTCTCCCTCCAAAACCCAGGTTGGCTAAGTCCTTGCAGCAATCTTCAGCGTTCCAAGTCCTGGGATTACAGGTGTGTGCTACTCTGCCTGGCTTCTTTGTCTGTTAGCTCTTTGTTTGATCCTCCCTCTTGGGCCCGGGGTCCAGGGTGGGTCTGTCTTCATGGCTCTGACTTTCCCTGGTCTTCTGATTTTTGTGGATATATTAGAACCATTACTACTTAAAAATCAGGCTTGTGCACCAAATGCTGAGCCATCTCGCCACACCACCTCTTACTACTTTTTAAATGGATTTATTTATTTATTTATTTATTTATTTATTTACTGTTTGTGTGTTTGTGCCATACTGCATATGTGGAGGTCAGAGAACAACTTTCAGAACTTGGTTCTCCCCTTCCACTGTGTGAGTCCCAGGGATCAAAGTCAGGTGGCCAGGCTTGGTGGCAGGTGCATTTACTCACTGAGCCGTCTCAGCAGCCCCCACGTCTTATCATTTTTAATTTCCACTGCCTGCTACTTTGGCCCTGTGCTCCCCATTGTCTACCCTCCTTCCTCCAGCAAATGATCAGCTTCAATAATGATAATTTATACTCAATAATAGTTATAAGTAATTCCCATATACCTTCATGAAACTTAAAGCCATAGGATGAGCACTTGAGAATTTTTCTTCGAGAGTTTCCTGGAAAACAGAATAAAGAATTTTAGGGGGCTGGAGAGATAGCTCAGCAGTTAAGAGCACTGAGTGGTCTTGTGGAGGACCTGGGCTCCATTCCTAATATCCACATGGTGGCAGACAACCATCTGTAATTCCAGTTCTAAGGGAGCCAATGTCATGTTCTGGCCTCTCCAGGCACTCTATTTATATGGTGCAATCACACATAGGCAAAGTACTCATATACAAAAATAAATTTGAAAGTAAAGAATTTCAGGGGGCTGGAGAGATGGCTCAGCAGTTAAGAGCACCAACTGCTCTTCCAGAGGACCCAGGTTCGATCCCCAGCACCCACATGGCGGCTGAGAACCGTCTGTAACTCCAATTCCAGGAGAACTCCAGTTCCAGGGGAATCTGACACCCTCTTCTGACCTCCATGGCATTGCAGGACACGGGTGCACAAACCTACATGCAGACAGTACATTTAAATAAATAAATAAATAAATAAATAAATAAATAAATAAATAAAAAGAATTTCAGTATTAAATAGAAAACAAATATTCATAGCCAGGTGTGGTGGCACACGCCTTTAATCCTAGCACTTAGGAGGCAGAAGCAGGCGGATCTTTGTGAGTTCAAAGCCAGCCTGGTCTACAGAGTGAGTTCCAGGACAGCTGGGGCTACAGGGAGACTCTGTCTCGAAAAGACCAAAAAAAAAACAAAAAAAAAAAAACAAATATTCATTATGTATGTATGTATGTATGTGGATGTATTTTCAGTCCTGGGGAATTGAGTCCCTAGACTTTTGCCTGGTAAGCAAATACTCTGCCACTGAGCTTGTATCTCTAGCCCTCAAAGTAATCTATGAACATTTTGTGTATTTTGACAATAATAAGGGTGTTTAGAGAAACACCCCTTAGTAATGTTTGATGACTCTTTATGTTTTATTTCAAACATTTTTTTGGTCTTTTTATGACAGGTTCTCCTTGTAGTCCCAGATGGCCTGGAACTCACTATGTAGACCAGGCTGGCCTTGGATTCACAGAGATCCACCTGCCTCTCTGCCTCCCGAGTGCTAGGATTAAAGGCATGCACCACCACGCTCAGCTAAAATTTTTTTTTTAATTTCAGCTTTATTTTGTAACTTGGAAAAATGAAGAGAGCACACATCTTTGAAATAAAATTGTTAGAACTACTATTAATAAGAAAAGGAAAATATCAAGGTATCATGTAAGATACAACATGCTTTAACTTTAAATTTAACATAAATTGTGGAAGAGGTAGAATAGGTAAACTTTTAAAGCAATTTCCTGGATCAGCTTTATAAACTACTTTAAAAAAAAAGCATGTGTGCAGGTGTGTGCAACCATCTCAGTGCATGTGGAGGCCAGAGGCAGCCATGGGTGTCGTTCCTCCATCGCTCTCCACCCTATTTCCCTGGGATGCGGGTCTCTCGCTGAGCCTGGAGCTCCCTGTTTTTCAGCTGGACTGGCAGCTAGCAAGCCCAGTGATTTTCCTATCTCCATGGCCCCCGTTCCCACTGCTGGGGCTACAGATGCGCACAGCCATGCCCAGCTTTCCACATGGGGGTTGTAATCCAAACCCAGTCCTCGGCCTGTGCAGCCAGCACTCTTGCCGAGCCGTCTCCCCAGTCTGTTTCAGTTCTTTGTGACTAAATAACTCTGGCTGGCCTCAAATTTGCTATAAAGGCCAGGAAGTCCTCGAACTTGTATTAATTTGTCTCCCAAGTGATGAGATTATAGCCATGCCACCACACCTGACTTTATTTTTTATAAATAATTTTTGAGAAAGGACTTCCTATGTTGCACAGGCTGGCCTTGAACGCCTGTGCTCAAGCGATCCAGCATCTCCACTGCTCATGGCTTATGCATTTATAATTGACTTTTATTTTGCATCAGTATTTCATATGGAGAGCAGAAGCCAAAAGCACTAATGTGAATCAACTACCTCTTTCATTTTGTAATGTATGTGCGTGAGTGCTTCGCCTGCATGTAAGCGCACAGGTGTCATGCAGAAGAGGATGTCAAATCCCCTGGAACTGGAGTTACAGACTGTTGTTAGCTGTTAGCTGCCATGAACCAGGGTTCTCTGCAAGAGCAGTCAATTTTCTTAACTGCTGAGCCATCTCTCCAGTTCCCAACTACGTCTTTATAGAAAGCAGCACACAAATTATCCAACGCAGAGCCATTTACCATGTCTTCTGGTTCAGGAATGCTGATGCCACGGAAAAACTGGTTACTTTTAAAAATGGATTGATGTCTCGGGATCAGTTTTCCTGTAACATACAAGTCACATAGTTCGTAATAACGTGGGTTAAAAAAGTGATAAATCATATCGTAAAAATCTCCCAAGATCCAGAGATGAAGGACACATTGTACCTGATGTTCGCTCTAGACACAGGCAGTGTGAGCCTGTGCAAAGCCCCCTGTGCAACTCCCCTCTCCACAGGGTTCTCTTTGCCACAGGTGATGTCTGCCATTCAGCCTCCATGTAAGATGAAGTGAGGAGTGCTGCTGGGCCACTGGGCACCTCACACATTATCTCACCTGCTCCTCTAATGAGCTTACAACAGAATTGTGGAATCAATTTCTTTCTTTCTTTTTCTTTCTCCCTCTCTTTTTTTTTTTTTTTTTTTTTTTTTAAATTTTTTAAGACNCCCGCAGAGCTATACTGCACGGCCATTGCTTTATTGCAGCTCTCTTCACAAATAGCAAGGAGCTGGAACCAACCCAAATTGGCCCCTAACTGTATGGTGGACTAGAAAAATGTGGTCATCTACACCATGGCTTCTTGCCAGCAGTAAAGAAAGACGCATCACACGCTCATTGCAGAATCCAATGGCTGGAGCTAGAGGAACCATCATGAGTGAATAGTTAACACTAGGTCCCAGAAAAACAAAACAATCAAATTGATATCCCCCTATCTATGGATGCTAGTGCCAATACCTACTTTGTAAGTATTTCTTGTGCAAGGGTCCCCTGAGCTTTGGTCCATACGCAGTGTGGAGTGATTGGATATTGGAAACAACACAACAGCCAAACAGAAAGGACTCATCGAAGAACTGACTGATAACAGTGAACTTCTGCTCACAAAACAGTTAATTCCTCTGGCAGAATATTGAGAAAGACTGAGAAAGAGTGAAACAAGCATGTTTGCAGGAATGCATGAGCCTGGTGGGTGGGGGAATGGGGTGGACACGTTAGATTTGTTAAAAAAAATAAAAATAACATTTATGTGAAAAAAACAAACAAATGCTTGTGCTTCATACCCAGGTTTTTAATATTGGGTCCTGGGGAATCCAGCTCAGATCCTCCCAAGCTTGTGAGGTAGGGGCTTTTTACCCATGAGCCATCTCCCCAACTCTGGGCAACCGAGTCCTGTCTTATCCCTGCTGTATTGAGGCTTCAGAGTACATGGGTTGTTTATGTCATGAATAACTGGATTTTCTCAGAAAGATGTATGTAGACTCACTACTGGCTTGACAGATCCAGACAAGGATTGGGCTTCAGCTACAACCTAGAACCCTGAGCTACCTTCCTGGCACGCCTTAGAGAAGCAATGAACTTCTTGCTTTCATCACAGTACCATACAGGTGCTATAACCCTTGAGTGACTCTGTAAGCCACAAAATGCAACACATACCCAGCGTTCTGATTATCAGGTAAAGTTGGTCCACATCTGATTTTCCTGGCCATAGTGGCTGACCAGTCAGTAGCTCTGCAAAAACACAGCCAACAGCCCACATGTCCACAGAGGAGCCATACTTCGTGTCTCCCACAAGAAGTTCAGGGGCTCGGTACCACCTGGTGGCAACGTAGTCAGTGTAGGCATCTCCTGGAACTGGAAAGGAAAACATCATGTAGATCAGGTGAAGTAATCATCTCTTGGCCTGAGAGTCTGTGACCTACTCCCTGGAGTGGTTGGGACAGCAGCTCAGACAGCCAGCTTCTGTGACTCTCAGAGGTCAGAATCCTGTTATCTAATTAGTATGACACTCACTGAGGAATGGTGAATAGTGAATGCCCTGAACATCCCAAATGGTAGGGGTGTGGGGTGTGAGAATTCCTATACTGCAAGTTCAAGTCTAAACAGACTGATTTGTGACCATGTTATTATCAATCACAGTGCCTATGGTTGGCTCAATGGTGCATTTGACTCCAAACCAAAATGTTTGAAATCTGGTTCTGGTCCTGTGAATGTGACCTTGGTTTGGAAAGAGTCTTTGCAGATGTCATCCATTTACAATGAGGCTCACCCTAGATTAGGGTGGGTCCTTGAATTTCAGCGTTTCTAGATGTTCGTGTGTGTGCATGTATGTGTGTGCGTACAGGAGCACTTGTGTGCACATGGGCATGTGTATGTGGAGACCAGAAGTCAGCCTCCCATGTTATTCCACTTGTTTTGTTTTTAATTTGGTTGTTACTGAAAAAAAAATTTTAATTTAAAATGTTTATATTATTTTTATTTTATGTGGTCTGAGTGTATTGCCTGCATTATTGTAGTTAGCCCACATGTCATGCAATACCCTGGGAGGTAGAAAAGGAATGGTTGTTAGCCTCCTGCCAATGTGGGTGCTTGAATTGAACCCGGTTCTTCTGCAAGAAGTACCCTAGTGCTTCCTTAATCTGAACCATCTGTCCCAGCCCTCTATGTCATGTTGGTTTTTGCCGTATGCATGTATGTGCATGGATGTAGTGCAGCCTGTTGAAGGTCAAAGAGTCAGAAGAGGGTGTCAGATCTCCTCTGAACTAGAGTTTTGGACAATTGTTTAGACACCATGTGGTGCTGGATTGAACCTTGAGTCCTTCTGTCAAGAGCAGCAGTGCTGTTAATCACTTGAGCCATCTCTAGCCCTGTTTTTGTTATTATTATTATGTTCTTGATATTATTATTTTATTAGTAGTATTAGTGTCTAGTAGTAGTAGTCTGCTTGTTGTCGTTGTGTGTTGATGGGCAGTGATCTCATATCTACCAGGTGTGTCTTGAATTTCCTGATACTCCTGCCTCTACTCCCAACATGCTGGGACTAGAGGTGTGAAAGCACCACAGCTAATTATTATGCAGTGCCTGCTTACATGCTTGTGCATGCCTTGCCATCTAGCCACACCCAGGCCTCCACCTTTTTGCACACTAGGTCTCACCTTAGTGACCACATTGAACTGGCCAGGGAGCCTCAGGGTTTGCTGGTCTCGGCCTCCTCAGCACCGAGACGACAAACGTGTCCTTCCATCCTAGCCTCAATTTTTTTATATAGGTCTGGGGATTGGGATTGAACTCAGGTCCTCATGATAACACTTGACCACCTGGAGACATCTCCAAGCCCCTGGACTGCTGTTCTTACAAAGAGGCCCCACAGGGATCCAGAGACAGATATGGCGAACACCGCGTGAGATGGAGCAGATGCTGAGGGCAGGCAAGGCATAGCACAGGCCGAGGGTGCTGGAAGGATTCTTCTCTTGAAACCTGTCCGGAGGGTGGCATCGGACCTTGCTGCCACCTTGCGTTCAAGGCCTCGCAGAGACGAGAAAAGAAGAGAGGAGAGAGAGAGAAAGAGAAGGAGAGAGAGAGAGAGGAGAGAGAGAGAGAGTAGAGATGAGAGAGAGAGAGACGAGAGACGAGAGAAGAGAGAGGGAGAGAGGAGAGAGGGAGAGCAGGGAGAGAGATGGGGAGAGAAGGAGAGAGGAGCGAAGGAGAAGAGAGAGGAGAGAGGCAGAGAGAGACGAGAGGAGAGAGAGAGGGGGGGGCAGAGACAGAGAGGAGAGAAGAGTAGAGGAGAGAGAGCACATTTTGCTGCTTTTAGAAAGGATTTACTTACTTTAATTTGTCTGGCTCTGGAGTGTTTGCTTTCCGTATGTTAAATGTACCTTGTGCTGCAGCACCCAGGGAGGCCAGAATGCAGAGTTAAGATTCCCTGGAATTGGTTGGTTACCTAGTCCTCCATGTCAGCCTCTGTGAGGGTCCTGGGGACGGAACCTGGGCCCTTCTGCAGAGTAGCCAGTGCTCTTAACACTGAGCCATCTTTTCTCCATTTCTGCTGGCTTCAGCCCCACTAGGCTGTGACTGTTCGCTCTGCCAGCTGGAACAACACCGCAGTTCTGCATGGCAGCATCCAGTGACTTTTCCTGTCCGCATTTATTTCCCACGACCCACTATGACAGCTACCTTGCTGTGGCTCCTTGTACATGAGTCATGAGTGTGTGACCAGGTAGATGGTAGAGAGCTGAGGGCAACCGCTCCGGCTAGCCTTGCTCTACAGCCCTAGGGTGTACCCTGCTTAGGGCCAGGTAAAGGACTCTAGTCCCATGATTGTGACATGAGCCAGAAGGACTTGGAATCCCAGTTTTTCTCCTCTGAGGCCTGAGGCAGGTTGGTGAGATGATTCCATACGTCTTTAAGTGACAGGGGTTACATGAGAGTTCATGGACAAACTCCACAAATGTACTGCAGATGAAAAAAATAGGTTAAGCCAGCAAGCTTCCAGGGACCAGGAACGGGCTCCTTCACTGTTTGTTTTACTTTTAAACATTGCTTATTTTATGTGTATTGTTTTGCTATATGTATGTGTGTGCATCATTATTCATGCCTCGGAGCACTGTGGAGACCAGTACGAGGATGTCAGATCCCTGAAATTGGGTAGTTACAGATGGCTGTGAGCTAACCATGTGGGTGCTGGCAGCTGAACCCAGGACCCTCTTTAAGAGTAGCAAATGTTCTTAATCACCAAGCAATCCCTCCAGCTGCTTTTTTGTCTTTTGTTTTTGTTTCGTTTGAGATATGGTTTTCCTATAGCCACCACATGGCCTGAAACTTTGCTAGACCAGGCTATCCTGATTTCACAGAGGCCTACCTACCTCTGCCGCCTGATGCTAGGCACAAAAAACATTCACCACCATGCCAGCCACTTTTAAGACAGGGTGTACCCTGTAGTCCCTGCTGTGCCTGGAGCTCAACTATGTAGATTACCAGGCTGGCCTTGAACTCACAGAGATCTGCCTTGCTTTGCCTCCTGATCGCTGGGACTCAAAGTGGGACCACCATGCCCCAGCTTGACTTTTTCTGTCTTTATAAAAGTAGGTTTTGGTGTCTGGTAAGAGGCTCAGTGAGTGGAAGGTAATTGCTGCCAAGACTAACAACCTGAGTTTGATCCCCTGGGTCCACATACTAGGAAGGAACTCACTCAAGCAGGTTGTCCTCTTACCCCTCACACAATATACACACACAGACCACACACACACAATACACTAGGTAATAAATTAAAAAATAAACAATTTTTGAGACAAGGTTTTAGCTGTGCAGACCAAGGGCTGCGTCTTTGAATTGTGGATCATCTGGCTTCACCTCTCAAATGCTGGAATAGGTCTGTGCTGCACCACTCATGTTGGCAATTGTCCTTAGCAAGAGCCACAGACATCTATATGACCATCACAAAAGATAGGTCAGAACCTGAAGGTTCCAGCTGTCACCACCTACAGCTTTATAGCTAGAGGAGAAAACAACTGTGACTTACCTGTGGCTCTTTCAATTATCTAGTCTAAATTTTTTGTGGGGGCGGGTCCATAAGGTTTTTCATGTAGCCAAGGCTGCGCTCAATACTTCCCTGGATCGTCAAAAATGACTTGAACTTTCTGAATCGTCTCTCTTCTACCTCGAGATCTGGGATTGCAAGATGTTTCTCCTTGCCCGTGTACATAGTGCTGGGGATGGGACCAGGCCTTCCTGCATGTAGGCAGCGTGCTTAACTGTTGAGGCTGGCCTGTGAGTCCTCAGAAGTGGCTCCTCCTGGCTCTGCCTCGCATCTCACCACAGAAGCAATCGATTGTAAATGTCAAAGAACAGCAGCCAGCTCTTAAATGGCTTTGGGAATTCAAAACTCAATTCCTTACACTTGCACGAGCCATTCCCCAGCCTCAAACATTTTTAGGTTCCATGTATGATATGTGACCATGGCTTCTAATGAGGTTCTTTCATTCCATGAGATGGATGTTCCTAGCTTGGGAGGTCTCAAGTGTTTGTCAGCTTCTCTTTTCAGCCCCAGGGATGGAGACCAGTTATCCTCCTCAAGATTCTATTGCTTTGCAGCACAGAGGACTGGTATCTCCGGAAGCCCTACCCCCCTCAGAACCTCTGTGCACTACCAGGGTCCCGGGGATGTTCCCACCCCCATCTCCGAGTGCACGTTGCTAACACAGAGTTCTGTTAATGCAAAGTTCTATGTTGAGAGAGAAACAGTAACGTTCTTCTGTTCCCTCTGACACGTTCTACCCTAAGTGCTTCCCTAGCACAGTCTCTCTTTACTTTGCAGCGGACTTTTGTAGCCTCTCCAGGTCCTCAGACCTTTTTTCCAGTCACTCAAGCCCACATTCCTTTCTCCCTGCAGGGAACCATCTGCTCCTTCACTTTAGAACTACTTTATGGCCAACCATTTCATCTGATTCTTTCTTCTCGTTTATTTTAGTTTATAAGTGCACAGAGACCAGAAATACAGCTTACAATTTCTTTGCGCTCCTGTGGGGGCAAAGCATATAAAGATGTTATCTAATAAACTTTAGCTGAATGAAGGAAAAACCGAAGTGTCAACTGATAGTCTGACTGAAAGGCTAATACAAGATTTTTCTTTTAAGAAGGAAAAAAAAAAACATTGAAAACTCTATTCACTATCAAAAAAATGTAAGCATGTAAGATAACATTTCAACCATCGAATTAGAGAGTAGGTCAACAACAACAATCACAAAAGGGCAAACTGCTACTACTTAGAATTCGTGCAAATCCAAAGTCACAAATCTTGATCATTCCTTGCTTGGTTATCAAGATGTTTTCAGGTTTTACATCTCGGTGAATACACTGTAAGATAATATTTGACTGACTTTATGAGTCATCTAAATGACAAAGAATAAGCATTAACTATCAGTTTAAATGATGGCTACAATTGAAAAACAAATATAATTTCCTTCATTTTTCTAGAAAAATTTAAATTGTCAATTTTCATTTATGAATCTTGTCTTGCAAAAGAAAAGCCTTATGTAAGTAGATACAATAGCCCTAGAGCACAAGAAAAGCCTTATCTTAATGTTGCTGCATTGTTGAAGATATTAAGAGTATAACTGTCATATATGAGAACTGTGCCCCCCCCCTGTGTTGTGTTGTGTGTGTGTTATGTGTGTGTGTGTGTATGTAGAAGGAGCATCGTACAATTACTTTATTTTCACAGAACCTATTTGAACTGCAACAGGAAATGAAGCACTGTATACAACTTTGGTAGGATCTTCCCTTATTCACAAACCCCAATTCAGGTTAGAGAGGGCAGATTTGAGGAACTGAAAAAAAATTAGATGATAAGCAAAAATGCCCTTAGAATTACAATGACCACATTATCTACTTTAGAAGTCAGGATATTTGCAAGTGGGAAATAATCCTGCTAGGGGCCGGGGATGTGGCTCAGCAGGTTTGCTAGCCCTGGATTTGATCCTAGATGTTGTAAAAATCAACTGGGCCAGGTGTGGTGCCTTGCCTTTAATCCCAGCACTCACGAGGCAGCGGCAGATGTTATTTATGTGAGATCAGGCTAGCCTGGTCTACATATAGTTCCAGGCCATCTAGGGCTAGGGGGGGAGGACTTATCTCAAAAAGACCAAAACAAAAAAATAAAAAACCCGGGCTGGGCTTTATGCCTGTAATTCCATCACTCAGAGAAGGCAGGAGCATCAAGAGTTCAAGTCTATCCTCAGCTACATATTGAGCTCCAGGCTAGCCTGAGGCCACATGAGACTTGTCTCAAAAAACAACAGGCACCAATCCCCGGAGAGGGCACTTATTCAGAACAGCTTGGGGTATTCATTTTGTTTGTTGTCTTCTGAGAAACAGGAATGGCCAACAGTGGCCTGCAACATGCATCTCTTGCCTCAGCCTCCGGAGTTCTGCGACTGCAGTGTGTGCCACCTGGCCCAGCTAATTCTTTTTTCATACATAACAACCTTAGCGACCTTACAATCTGCCACATCGTTGTCATAACCTGAGCAAGAAGGCTCAGCTGCAGGAAGGATGAAGACATCAGAGTTGTAGAAGTGGTATGTGCTGTGCTGTGAGCAGCACCTCACGTCTGCTCTTCAGAGCCCCGTCTCTCCAGTCCACCCCCAGCCCTGCCAACAGAACACAGACAGGAATAACGCTGACATTTTACATTCGCCCTCTCAGAGCGCTCTGGACCTTTCAGAGAAGTTTTACGGGGGCTATTTCATGGTGCCAATCACTGTCTTTTGATTACAGGTGTCCACTGATTGGTCATCCATGAATCGCACCGTAATCAACTCTGCTGCCTCGCCTTTCTGCCAGGGTGACGGTCCCTTCAAGGTTCCTGTCAAGTGGACAGTCCCTTTCATTAGTCCAGGATGGTCTTGAACTTGCTAGGTAGCCAAAGAATTTTGCTTCTCTTGCCCCGCCTACTGGGTGCTGGGGATTCAGGATCCCAGAATCCCGTCAGTGCTTTTGTGCATGCTTAGGCAGCCACTCCACCAAACTGAGTCACATCCCCAGTCCCCTGAATAATTTTCTTTGCTTCTGTGAAAGCCACTCAGGAAGAAAAAAGGCGAAACCATATATCCATTATGGATCTTAGAAATGGCTCTGATAACAGAAGCTAGTTTCTATTTAGTCTCAATTACTGTCAACGATTTCAGAATTTGTCTGACTGGGAGGTAGAATCTCTAAAAAGTCATTAAAGGTGGGGTTAGAGAGATGGCTCAGCAGTTAAGCGCCAACTGCTGCTCTGAAGATCCAGGTTGGGTTCCCAGCATACATGATGCTAAAAAACCATCCTACTCCAGGTCCAGGGACCCTATCCTGGATCTATCCCGGGTTCTTTCTGGTCTCTGGCAGACATTGCGCAAAACCATTGCCACGGCTGCACTTACATTCAGTATGCGACTCTCACATTTAAAAATAAAACAAACCAACTCCAGATAAATACACCTTTCAACTCCCACCAGAGAACTTCCTTATGTGGCAGATGGTTGCTTAATATGGAAACCCACAAATGGGCCAACAGCAGAGGAAAAGAGGCTGCAGGTGCTTCTCCCTGAATAGGACACCTAGATCCAGCTCTGCCCCTAGGTCTCAGTATCCTGGTCGAAAGTGGGGACAGAAGATTGTTAAAGCCAGAGGTGCTGTATTGACTACAAAGAAAAAGAAGTCTTTCCAGACAGCTGGCACCATGACTCCCAGCATGCTGACTCATGTACAAGACTCATGCAAGTCAAACCAGACAAAAGCCCAGCACAGACATTGGGAAGTGGGTCAGAAAACCTGACCCAAACTGAGGCACTTTTGGAACTTCTAACCATTAAATTGGGCAGGGAGCCGTAGGAGGATGCAGGTAGGGGAGGGGTCCAAATACTATAAAAATACATTGTATGCAGCCACGTGTGGTGGCACACGCCTTTACTCCCAACACTCAGGAGGCAGAGGCCAATGGATCTCGAAGTTCAAGGCCAGGCATGCTTATACATAGTGAGTTCACAGGGACAGATGGGCTACCGGGAGACCCTGTTTCAAAAAGATCTTTTAACAAAGTAGATGAATAATTGAGAAAGATTCCCTATAACTACCTTGGGCCTGCATAACCTGTGCTGTGTATCCACACACATAAAAACATGCATACCACTTGTACACATATACATGAAGGAAAATTAAAAAGACAAAATGGGACTTGTGTTCTCTCTCCTATTTCTTTGGATATTCCCTCCTAAGCCAGGATCTCTCAGTCAAGCATAGAGCTTGCTGAAATAACTAGTCTCCCTAGCCAGCTCACTCCTGGATTCCTGTGTCCAAGGCTGTAATTACAGGTGAGCCACCACACCCATTCAACCTTTTACTGGGGTTTGGGGTCTGGAGATCTGAACTCATTTCTCTTGCCTGAGCATCAGCCATCTCCCCATAACCCAAGGACACAAATATTAAAGTGCCAATGGATTTGCTGTAGCCAGGCTATCCACAGCTCAGGAATCAATGTGGCCTTGCTACTGAGATGAAGTTCTTTTCTTTATGTGTATGAGTATGTTGTTGCATGTGTGTAAGTGCCAGCCGTCATGCAATGCCTTGGGAGTCAGAAGAAGTCATTGGATTTCCCTGGAACAGGAATTAAAAATGGTTCTCATTCGCCATGTGGGTGCTGGGAATCAGACCTGGGTCCTCCGCAAGAGCAGAACCTGTTGTTCTTAACTGCTGAGCCCTCTTTTGGGGTGGGGTCTTGAGGGTACATGCCCAGGAGTGGTATGGCTGGGTCGGTGGCAAGTTCCTCCAAGTCTTCCAAGGGTTCTCCACACTGCTTTCCATAGTGGCTGTAATGAGTTACATTCCCACCAGAAGTGGATGAGTGTTTTCCTTTTCCCCACAACCTCCTCCAGCATTGGTATCATTGTTTTCTTGATCCTAGCCAGTCTTATTGGATAAGATGAATATCTTAAAGTGGTTGTTTGATTGCATTTCCTTAATGATTAGTGATGTTGAACACTTCTTAAGGTGTTTCTCAGCCATCTCTAATTCCCAACTTGTGAAATCTCTGTTCAGCTCTTTTGCTCCATCTATTGAGTGGGTCATTTGTTTTCTTTCTTCTTTGTTTTTTGAGTAGTTTATATATCTGGAAATCAATGCTTTGTCAGAGTATCTGCAGTGAAGGTTTCCTCTCTGTGGATTTTCTCTTCACTTTCTTGATTGTTTCTTTTAAGTTACAGAAGCTTTTGAGTTTAATGAGGTCCCATTTGTCAATTGTTGACCTTAATTCTTGCACAACTGCTGTCTGATTTAGGAAGTCTTTTCCTACACCTGTGTCTTGTAGTCTGCTGCCAACTTTTTCTTCTATTGCCTTCAGAGTTTGTGGTTTCACGTTGAGGTCTTTGATCCACCTGGAGTTCACTTTTGTACAGGGTGAGAGGTAGGGGTTTAATTTCATTCTTCTACAAGTGTGTGATCCAGTTTTGAAACACCAACTTGCTGAAGTGCTGTCTTTTCTCCATTGTGCTTCTTGGCCCCCTGTCAAATAGGATGGCATGAAATTGTATGTGCTCAGATTTTGGATCTTCGGTTTTGTTCCATTAGTCAACAGGTCTGTTTTGTGCCAGTACCAGGCTGTTTTTATGACTATAGCCTGTAGTATAGTTTGAAGTTTGGTATAGAGATCCCCCTGTTGTCTTTTCACTCAGGGGTTGTTTTGGCTATTCGAGGTCTTTTGTTTTTCCAAATGATAAATTAAGGAACTTTTGTTTCCAAGCCTGTGAAGAAATTCTTGGGGATTTTGATTGGATTTCGTTAAATCTATACAAGAGTTTCAGTAAAATGGACATTTTTAAAGTTGATTTTCCCATCCATGAGCATGGAGGGTTTTCCATCTTCTGATGTCTTTTCAATTTCTTTCTTTAAGGGTTTAAAATTTTTGTTGTAGACATCCTTGGTGTCTTTGGTTAGGTTTGTTCCTAGGTAAGCACAAGCATTTGTAATCCCAGTACTCCTGCAATAGCAAGTGAGAGACACTCCTGAGAGATGTCCCCTGACCTCCATATATGTGCTGTGGTACATGTGCACACACACAGACACACACACACACACACACACTTACATAAATAAGAGGCATTTGTCTACATTAAATTTCCGTCCACTGTGAAGAGATAGTCACCCTCTAAAGCAACAGTCAGCATTTTTCTATAAAAGGTCAGATGGACTGGGAGGTGGCTCAAGGTTTAAGAGTGTTTGAAGAGGACGTGCGTTTGGTTCCTAGCACCTGTACCAGGTGGCTTATAAGCACCATAACTTTAGCTCTGGAGATCCTCTTCTGGTCTCCATGGGCACCTGTAACCACATGCACACAAATACACATAACTAAAAATAAATTAAATCTATGGGCACAGTGGCACATGCCTTTAATCTCAGCACTTGGGGAGGCAGAGGAAGGCAGTCTACATTGCAAGTTCTAGGCCAGCTGGGGCTAACAGCTATCTCAAACAAAATAACAAAACCAGAGAGAGACAGAGAGACAGAGACATAGAAAGAGAGCAATTCAAGCCAGGCGTGGTGGCGCACGCCTTTAATCCTAGCACTTGGGAGGCAGAGGCAGGCGGATCTTTGTGAGTTCAAGGCCAGCCTGGTCTACACAGAGGAAAATCCAGGACAGCTGGGGCTACAGGGAGACCCTGTCTCGAAAAGACAAAAAAAAAAAAAAACACCGCAGAGATATATGCACGGCCATGTTTATTTCAGCTCTCTTCACAATAGCAAGGAGCTGGAACCAACCCAAATGCCCCTCAACTGATGAGTGGATAGAGAAAATGTGGTACATCTACACAATGGAGTTCTATGCAGCAGTAAAGAAAGACGACATCACAAGCTCTGCAGAAACATGGCTGGAGCTAGAGGACATCATGCTGAGTGAAGTAACACAGTCCCAGAAAAACAAACAACAAATGATATCCCTCATCTATGGATGCTAGTGCCAATTACCTACTTGTAAGTATTTCTTGTGCAGGGCCCCCTGAGCTTTTGTCCAAAGCAGTTGGGAGTGATGCATATTGGAAACAACAACAACAGCAACAGAAAGGACTGCATCGAAGAACTGACTGAAACAGTGAACTTCTGCTCAAAACAGTTAACTTCCTCATGGAGAATATTGAGAAAGACTGAGAAAGAGATGAAAAGCATGTTTGGCAGAATGCATGAGCTCTGGTGGGGTGGGGGAATGGGGGGGACACGGGTCTAGATTTGTTAAAAAAATAAAAATAAATTTATGTGAAAAACAAACAAATGCTTGTGCTTATACCCAGGTTTTTAATATGGGTCCTGGGGAATCCAGCTCAGATCCTCCAGCTTGTGAGGTAGGGGCTTTTTACCCATGAGCCATCTCCCCAACTCTGGGCAACCGAGTCCTGTCTTATCCCTGCTGTATTGAGGCTTCAGAGTACATGGGTTGTTTATGTCATGAATAACTGGATTTTCTCAGAAAGATGTATGTAGACTCACTACTGGCTTGACAGATCCAGACAAGGATTGGGCTTCAGCTACAACCTAGAACCCTGAGCTACCTTCCTGGCACGCCTTAGAGAAGCAATGAACTTCTTGCTTTCATCACAGTACCATACAGGTGCTATAACCCTTGAGTGACTCTGTAAGCCACAAAATGCAACACATACCCAGCGTTCTGATTATCAGGTAAAGTTGGTCCACATCTGATTTTCCTGGCCATAGTGGCTGACCAGTCAGTAGCTCTGCAAAAACACAGCCAACAGCCCACATGTCCACAGAGGAGCCATACTTCGTGTCTCCCACAAGAAGTTCAGGGGCTCGGTACCACCTGGTGGCAACGTAGTCAGTGTAGGCATCTCCTGGAACTGGAAAGGAAAACATCATGTAGATCAGGTGAAGTAATCATCTCTTGGCCTGAGAGTCTGTGACCTACTCCCTGGAGTGGTTGGGACAGCAGCTCAGACAGCCAGCTTCTGTGACTCTCAGAGGTCAGAATCCTGTTATCTAATTAGTATGACACTCACTGAGGAATGGTGAATAGTGAATGCCCTGAACATCCCAAATGGTAGGGGTGTGGGGTGTGAGAATTCCTATACTGCAAGTTCAAGTCTAAACAGACTGATTTGTGACCATGTTATTATCAATCACAGTGCCTATGGTTGGCTCAATGGTGCCTTTGACTCCAAAACAAAATGTTTGAAATCCTGGTTTCTGGTCCTGTGAATGTGACCTTGGTTTGGAAAGAGTCTTTGCAGATGTCATCCATTTACAATGAGGCCACCCTAGATTAGGGTGGGCCTTGAATTCAGCGTCTAGTGTTCATTTGTGTGTGCATGTATGTGTGTGCGTACAGGAGCACTTGTGTGCACATGGGCATGTGTATGTGGAGACCAGAAGTCAGCCTCCCATGTTATTCCACTTGTTTTGTTTTTAATTTTTTGGGTTTACTGATTTTTAATTTAAAATGTTTTATTTATTTTTATTTTATGTGTCTGAGTGTATTGCCTGCATTTATGTCAGTGCACCCATGTCATGCAATACCCTGGGAGGTTAGAAGAAGAATGGTTGTTAGCCTCCATGTGGGTGCTTGGAATTGAACCCGGTTCTTCTGCAAGAGTACCCAGTGCTCTTAATCTCGAAGCCATCTGTCCAGCCCTGGTTTGTGTATGTGTGGTTTTGCCTGTATGCATGTAAGTGCACTGGTGTTGTGCAATGCCTGTGAAGGTCAGAAGAGGGTGTCAGATCCTCCCCTGGAACTAGAGTTTTGGACAATTGTTAGACACCATGTGGGTGCTGAGATTTGAACCTGAGTCCTCTGCAAGAGCAGCCAGTGCTGTTAATCACTGAGCCATCTCCTAGCCCCTGTTTTTGTATTATTATTATTGTTATTGATATTATTATTATTAGTAGTAGTAGTAGTAGTAGTAGTAGTTGTTGTTGTCGTTGTTGTTGTTGAGGCAGGATCTCATATCTACCAGGCTGGTCTTGAATTCCTGATACTCCTGCCTCTACCTCCCACATGCTGGGACTAGAGGTGTGAGCCACCACAGCTAATTTATGCAGTGCCTGCTACATGCTTGGTGCATGCCTTGCCATCTGAGCCACACCCCAGCCTCCACCTTATTTTGTAAAACACGTGTCTCACTTTGACCCCAAACTTGGCCAGTGAGCCTCAGGGGTCTGCTGGTCTCGGCCTCCTCAGCACCGAGACGACAAACGTGTCCTTCCATCCTAGCCTCAATTTTTTTATATAGGTTCTGGGGATTGAACTCAGGTCCTCATGATAACACTTGACCACTGGAGACATCTCCAAGCCCCTGGACTGCTGTTCTTACAAAGAGGCCCCACAGGGATCCAGAGACAGATATGGCGAACACCGCGTGAGATGGAGCAGATGCTGAGGGCAGGCAAGGCATAGCACAGGCCGAGGGTGCTGGAAGGATCTTCTCTGAAACCTCCGGAGGGGGCATGGACCTGCTGCCACCTTGAGTTCAAGGCCTCCAGGACAAGGAAGAGAGAGAGAGAGAGAGAGAGAGAGAGAGAGAGAGAGAGAGAGAGAAGAGGAGAGAGAGAGGAGAGAGAGGAGAGAGAGAGGAGAGAGAGGAGAGACAGAGAGGAGAGAGAAGAGAGAGGAGAGAGAGGAGAGAGAGAAGAGAGAGAAGAGAGAGGAGAGAGGAGAGAGGAGAGACAGAGAGGAGAGAGGAGAGAGCAGAGACAGAGAGGAGAGAAGAGAGAGGAGAGAGAGCACATTTTGCTGCTTTTAGAAAGGATTTATTTTACTTTTAATTTTGTGCATCTGAGTGTTTTGCTTTTCCGTATGTAAATGTACCTTGTGCGTGCAGCACCCAGGGAGGCCAGAAGAGAGTAAGATTCCCTGGAATGGTGGTTACCTAGCCTCCATGTCAGCCTCTGTGAGGGTCCTGGGGACGGAACCTGGGCCTTCTGGCAGAGTAGCCAGTGCTCTTAAGCACTGAGCCATCTTTCTCCATTCTGCTGCTTCCAGCCCCACAGGCTGTGACTGTTCGCTCTGCCAGCTGGAACAACACCGCAGTTCTGCATGGCAGCATCCAGTGACTTTTCCTGTCCGCATTTATTTCCCACGACCCACTATGACAGCTACCTTGCTGTGGCTCCTTGTACATGAGTCATGAGTGTGTGACCAGGTAGATGGTAGAGAGCTGAGGGCAACCGCTCCGGCTAGCCTTGCTCTACAGCCCTAGGGTGTACCCTGCTTAGGGCCAGGTAAAGGACTCTAGTCCCATGATTGTGACATGAGCCAGAAGGACTTGGAATCCCAGTTTTTCTCCTCTGAGGCCTGAGGCAGGTTGGTGAGATGATTCCATACGTCTTTAAGTGACAGGGGTTACATGAGAGTTCATGGACAAACTCCACAAATGTACTGCAGATGAAAAAAAATAGGTAAGCCAGCAGCTTCCAGGGACCAGGGAACGGGCTCTTCACTGTTTTGTTTACTTTTAACATGTGCTTATTTTATGTGTATTGTTTTGCTATATGTATGTGTGTGCATCATTATTCATGCCTCGAGCCTGTGGAGACCAGAAGAGGATGTCAGATCCCCTGAAATTGGAGTTACAGATGGTTGTGAGCTACCATGTGGGTGCTGGCAGCTGAACCCAGGTCCTCTTTAAGAGTAGCAAATGTTCTTAATCACCAAGCAATCCCTCCAGCCTGCTTTTTTGTCTTTTGTTTTTGTTTCTGTTTTGAGATATGGTTTTCCTATAGCCCCACATGGCCTGGAACTTGCTAGACCAGGCTAGCCTTGATTTCACAGAGGCCTACCTACCTCTGCCGCCTGAGTGCTAGGACAAAAAACATTCACCACCATGCCAGGCTCACTTTTAAGACAGGGTGTCCCTGTAGTCCCTGCTGGCCTGGAGCTCACTATGTAGATACCAGGCTGGCCTTGAACTCACAGAGATCTGCCTGCCTTTGCCTCCTGAGCGCTGGGATCAAAGGTGTGAGCCACCATGCCCCAGCTTGACTTTTCTGTCTTTTAAAAGTAGGTTTTGGGTCTGGTAAGATGGCTCAGTGGGGAAAGGTAATTGCTGCCAAGACTAACAACCTGAGTTTGATCCCTGGGCTCCACATACTAGGAAGGAACTCACTCAAGCAGGTTGTCCTCTTACCCCCACACAAGTATACACACACAGACACACACACACACAATACATAGGTAATAAATAAAAAATAAACAATTTTTGAGACAAGGTTTAGCTGTGCAACCAAGGCTGGTCTTGAACTTGGGATCATCTGGCTTCACCTCTCAAATGCTGGGATATAGGTCTGTGCTGCCACACTCATGTGGCAATTGTCCTTAGCAAGAGCCACAGACATCTATATGACCATCACAAAAGATAGGTCAGAACCTGAAGGTTCCAGCTGTCACCACCTACAGCTTTATAGCTAGAGGAGAAAACAACTGTGACTTACCTGTGGCTCTTTCATAAAATTATATAAACTTTTTTTGTGGGGGGGGGTCATAAGGTTTCATGTAGCCAAGCTGGCTCATACTTCCCTATGTCAAAGAATGACTTGAACTTCTGATCGTCTCTCTTCTACCTCCTGAGAGCTGGGATTGCAAGAGTGTTTCTCCTTGCCCAGTGTACATAGTGCTGGGGATGGGAGCCAGGCTTCCTGCATGCTAGGCAAGCGTGCTAACTGTGAGCTGGCCTGTGAGCCTCAGAAGTGGCTCCTCCTGGCTCTGCCTCGCATCTCACCACAGAAGCACTCCGATTGTAAATGTCAAGAACGCAGCCAGCTCTTACATGGCCTTTGGGAATTCAAACTCAATTCCTTACACTTGCACAGAGCCATCTCCCCAGGCCTCAAACATTTTTAGGTTCCATGTATGATATGTGACCATGGCTTCTAATGAGGTTCTTTCATTCCATGAGATGGATGTTCCTAGCTTGGGAGGTCTCAAGTGTTTGTCAGCTTCTCTTTTCAGCCCCAGGGATGGAGACCAGTTATCCTCCTCAAGATTCTATTGCTTTGCAGCACAGAGGACTGGTATCTCCGGAAGCCCTACCCCCCTCAGAACCTCTGTGCACTACCAGGGTCCCGGGGATGTTCCCACCCCCATCTCCGAGTGCACGTTGCTAACACAGAGTTCTGTTAATGCAAAGTTCTATGTTGAGAGAGAAACAGTAACGTTCTTCTGTTCCCTCTGACACGTTCTACCCTAAGTGCTTCCCTAGCACAGTCTCTCTTTACTTTGCAGCGGACTTTTGTAGCCTCTCCAGGTCCTCAGACCTTTTTTCCAGTCACTCAAGCCCACATTCCTTTCTCCCTGCAGGGAACCATCTGCTCCTTCACTTTAGAACTACTTTATGGCCAACCATTTCATCTGATTCTTTCTTCTCGTTTATTTTAGTTTATAAGTGCACAGAGACCAGAAATACAGCTTACAATTTCTTTGCGCTCCTGTGGGGGCAAAGCATATAAAGATGTTATCTAATAAACTTTAGCTGAATGAAGGAAAAACCGAAGTGTCAACTGATAGTCTGACTGAAAGGCTAATACAAGATTTTTCTTTTCAAAGAAGAAAAAAAAAAACATTGAACATCTATTCACTATCAAGTAAGAATGTAAGCTAACAATTTCAACCATCTGAATTAGATGAAGTAGGTCAACAACAACAAATCGACAAAAGCAAAACTGCTACTTACTTAGAATTCGTGCAAATCCAAAGTCACAAATCTTGATCATTCCTTGCTTGGTTATCAAGATGTTTTCAGGTTTTACATCTCGGTGAATACACTGTAAGATAATATTTGACTGACTTTATGAGTCATCTAAATGACAAAGAATAAGCATTAACTATCAGTTTAAATGATGGCTACAATTGAAAAACAAATATAATTTCCTTCATTTTTCTAGAAAAATTTAAATTGTCAATTTTCATTTATGAATCTTGTCTTGCAAAAGAAAAGCCTTATGTAAGTAGATACAATAGCCCTAGAGCACAAGAAAAGCCTTATCTTAATGTTGCTGCATTGTTGAAGATATTAAGAGTATAACTGTCATATATGAGAACTGTGCCCCCCCCCTGTGTTGTGTGTGTGTGTGTATGTGTGTGTGTGTGTATGTAGAAGGAGCATCGTACAATTACTTTATTTTCACAGAACCTATTTGAACTGCAACAGGAAATGAAGCACTGTATACAACTTTGGTAGGATCTTCCCTTATTCACAAACCCCAATTCAGGTTAGAGAGGGCAGATTTGAGGAACTGAAAAAAAATTAGATGATAAGCAAAAATGCCCTTAGAATTACAATGACCACATTATCTACTTTAGAAGTCAGGATATTTGCAAGTGGGAAATAATCCTGCTAGGGGCCGGGGATGTGGCTCAGCAGGTTTGCTAGCCCTGGATTTGATCCTCAGATGTGTAAAATCAAACTGGGCCAGGTGTGGTGGCACTTGCCTTTAATCCCAGCACTCAAGAGGCAGAGGCAGATGTATTTCTGTGAGATCAGGCTAGCCTGGTCTACATAATGAGTTCCAGGCCATCTAGGGCTAGGGGGAGACTTATCTCAAAAGACCAAACAAACAAATAAAACCGGGCTGGATTTATGCCTGTAATTCCATCACTCAGAGAAGGCAGGAGCATCAAGAGTTCAAGTCTATCCTCAGCTACATATTGAGCTCCAGGCTAGCCTGGGCCAAATGAGACCTTGTCTCAAAAACAACAGGCACCATCCCACGGAGAGGCGCACTTATCTCAGAACAGCTTGGGGCTATTCATTTTGTTTTGCTTTGTCTTCTGAGAAAAGGAATGGCCAACAGGCTGGCCTGAAACATGCAATCCTCCTGCCTCAGCCTCCGGAGTTCTGCGACTGCAGTGTGTGCCACCTGGCCCAGCTAATTCTTTTTTCATACATAACAACCTTAGCGACCTTACAATCTGCCACATCGTTGTCATAACCTGAGCAAGAAGGCTCAGCTGCAGGAAGGATGAAGACATCAGAGTTGTAGAAGTGGTATGTGCTGTGCTGTGAGCAGCACCTCACGTCTGCTCTTCAGAGCCCCGTCTCTCCAGTCCACCCCCAGCCCTGCCAACAGAACACAGACAGGAATAACGCTGACATTTTACATTCGCCCTCTCAGAGCGCTCTGGACCTTTCAGAGAAGTTTTACGGGGGCTATTTCATGGTGCCAATCACTGTCTTTTGATTACAGGTGTCCACTGATTGGTCATCCATGAATCGCACCGTAATCAACTCTGCTGCCTCGCCTTTCTGCCAGGGTGACGGTCCCTTCAAGGTTCCTGTCAAGTGGACAGTCCCTTTCATGTAGTCCAGGATGGTCTTGAACTTGCTAGGTAGCCAAGAATTTTTGCTTCTCTTGCCCCTGCCTCCTGGGTGCTGGGATTTCAGATCCTCAGAATCCAGTCCAGGCTTTTGTGCATGCTAGGCAGCACTCCACCAACTGAGTCACATCCCCAGTCCCCTGAATAATTTTCTTTGCTTCTGTGAAAGCCACTCAGGAAGAAAAAAGGCGAAACCATATATCCATTATGGATCTTAGAAATGGCTCTGATAACAGAAGCTAGTTTCTATTTAGTCTCAATTACTGTCAACGATTTCAGAATTTGTCTGACTGGGAGGTAGAATCTCTAAAAAGTCATTAAAGGTGGGGTTAGAGAGATGGCTCAGCAGTTAAGAGCACTGGCTGCTCTTGGAGAAGATCCAGGTTGGGTTCCCAGCACCTACATGATGGCTAAAAACCATCCCTAACTCCAGGTCCAGGGGATCCTATCCTGGATCCTAATCCCAGGGTTCTCTTCTGGTCTCTGCAGACATTGCAAAACATGCACGGTGCACTTACATTCCAGTATGAGACTCATACACATTAAAAATAAACAACAACTCGCAGATAAATACACCTTTCAACTCCCACCAGAGAAGCTTCCTTATGTGGCAGATGGTGATTAATATGGAAACCCACAACTGGCCAACAGGCAGAGGAAAAGAGGCTGCAGGTGCTTCTCCCTGAATAGGACACCTAGATCCAGCTCTGCCCCTAGGTCTCAGGGATCATGGTAGAAGAGGGGACAGAAGATTGTAAGAGCCAGAGGTGCTGATGACTACAAAGAAATAAGTCTTCCAGACAGCTGGTCACCTATGAACTCCCAGCAATGCTGACAGTATGCACAAGCCCCATGCAAGCTCAAACCAGACAAAAGCCCAGCACAGACATTGGGAAGTGGGTAAGAAACCTGAACCCAAACTGAGGCACTTTTGGAACTTCTAACCATTAAATTGGGCAGGGAGCAGTAAGGAGAGATGCAGGTAGGGGAGGGGTCCAAATACTATAAAAATACATTGTATGCAGCCACGTGTGGTGGCACACGCCTTTAATCCCAACACTCAGGAGGCAGAGGCACATGGATCTCTGTAAGTTCAAGGCCAGCATGTTCTACATAGTGAGTTCCAGGACAGATGGGGCTACAGGGAGACCCTGTTTCAAAAAGATCTTTTTAAAAAAGTAGATGAATAATTGAGAAAGATTCCCTATAACTACCTTGGGCCTGCATACATGTGCATGTGTATCCACACACATAAAAACATGCATACACACTGTGTACACATATACATGAAAGGAAAATTAAAAGACAAAATGACTTGTGTTTCTCTCTCCTATTCCTTAGATATCCATTCCTAAAGCAGGATCTCTCAGTCAAGCATAGAGCTTGCTGAAATAACTAGTCTCCCTAGCCAGCTCACTCCTGGATTCCTGTGTCCAAGGCTGTAATTACAGGTGAGCCACCACACCCATTCAACCTTTTACTGGGGTTTGGGGTCTGGAGATCTGAACTCCAGTTCTCTTGCCTGAGCAGCAAGCCATCTCCCCATACCCCAAGACACAAATATTAAAGATGCCAATGGATGCTGTAGCCCAGGATATCCACAGCTCAGGAATCAATGTGGCCTTGCTACTGAGATGAAGTTCTTTTTATTTTATGTGTATGAGTATGTTGTTGCATGTGTGTAAGTGCAGCCATGTCATGCAATGCCTTGGAGTCAGAAGAAGTCATTGGATTCCCGTGGAATGGTTGTTGGCTGTTATGTGGGTGCCGGGAATCAGACCTGGGTCCTCCGCAAGAGCAGCCTGTGTTCTTAACTGCTGAGCCCCTCTTTGCTTTTGTTTTGTGGTTTTTTGGGGGGGCTTTTTGAGAGTGCCTCCCTATAGCCCCACCTGTCCTAGAACTCACTATGTAGACCAAGCCTTGAACTCATAAAGATCCACCTGCCTCTGCCTCCTGAGTGCTGGGATTAAAGGCGTGTGCCACCATGCCTGGCCCTCATCTGTTTGTTTGTTTGTTTGTTTTGGTCTTTTTGAGACAGGGTCTCCCTGTGGGTCTAACTATCCTGGAACTTTCTATGTACACCAGGCTGGCCTTGAACTCACAGAGATCCACCTGCCTCTGCCTCCCAAGTGCTAGGATTAAAGGCATGTGCCGCCACGCCTGACTCCTCTTTGTTTTTTAAAAACATTTTTAAATTATTTTATGTTCATGAGTGTATTGCCTGCATGCATGTAAGTACGCCCACATCATGCAATGTCCAGCCAGTGCTCTTAACCACTCCAGCCTTGAGATGAAGTTTGTTGTTGTTTGTCTAATTGATGCAGTGACGATAGAATCAATGGCATTAAATAGGTTGTTTTAGCTACCTTACTGTGGCAGTGCTATTGGGTAAAAATGAACAAAGAAAGAAGGTATTTTCTTACATCCATTGATTCTCCAAAGTTTAATGTGCATACTCATCGTCTGGAGTCAATGCAAATGCTAATTCTGCTTCTGGAGTGGCCTGGGAGCCAGCATTTCTTTTTTTTAATTTTATTTATTTTTGTATGTGTATGAGTGTACTGTCTGCATATAGGTTTGTGTACCCATGTTGTGCAATGCCGCAGAGGTCCAAAGAGGGCATTGGATTCCCCTGGAACTAGTGTTCTCCTGGAATTGGAGTTACAGATGATTATTAGCTGCCATGTGGGTGCTGGGGATCGAACCCGGGTCCTCTGCAAGAGCAGTCAGTGCTCTTAACCGCTAGGCCATCTCTCCAGCCCCCAGGAGCCAGCATTTCTAATGAGCACCCAGGTGGTCTCTGTGAGACCCTTGTGAACAGGGAGGCCTTGAGTCCCTTCTACTTGAAACTTCATTGCCTTGCTGAGAATTTTAGTCTGAACATAATAAGGTATATAGTGTGTTCTTAGGTTGAAATCTAAGAATTTTGAGCAACAGATAGTTTTTTCTATTTTTATTATTTACTACTTTTCTTTCACGTGTGTGAATATATTGTATGCATGTGTGCAGTACCCACAGAACCCAAAAGAGGGTGTTGATTCCCTGAAACTAGAGTTACAGATGGTTGCTAGCTGCCATGTGGCTGCTCGGAATGGAACCTGGGTCCTCTGGTAGAGCAATTAAGTGTTCTTAACTGCCAAATAATCTCTCCAACCCCTCTTTTTCTATTCTTTAGGAACATCATGAAAGTTCCTTTAAAAATGAGAATATAATGGCTTGTGACTTTTTTTTTTTTGTTTTTTTTTTTTTTTTGCAGTTCTTAGCCTCAGCCTTTAATGGCTGCGCTATCCCCACAGCCCTGTGACTCTTCTTTTGGATGAATTTTAGCTAACGAAATAGAAAGACAGCTACCCATACCAAGGCCTTTCCATAGAATGAGAAAATGAGTAAGTTCAGGAGTGATTTCCATCTTCGGGAAATGAAATTATCCAATTTTTTTATTTTATTTTATTTTTATTTTTGCCAGTGGGCTAGCTCAGTGGGTACTGGCACGCTCCATGAAAGCCTGGCAAGTGGATTTTAATCCCTGGAACCCATGTAGAGGTAGAAGGAGAGATCCAACTCCATACAGCTGTCCTCCAACTTCACATTCACACTGTGGCATGCACCCCCCACCCACATCATATACAAAACACTAATAATACTAAGAAATTATTTTAATAGTGGTCATTGATTATTATCAAGAAGTTTTTGGTGTTTTAAACCTTAAAGTAGCTCTTCCAGGGATGGTCTTTGAAGACACTCAGAATGGTCCAGCATTTGACACACCGTCGAAAGGCTTCCCTACAACACAGCCTCTAACAAACTAGGCTGTCCCGAACCCCTGGTAACAGGGTTCTTTACCTTTATACCAAGAAGGTTGGGAAAGCACCCAAATCTGCATGTGGTATGTGCCCAGGCAGACTTCAAGGGGTTCGTGCTGTGAGACCTAAAGTCCTTATGAGATTGTCCAAAACCAAAATATATGTCAGCAGGGCCTATGGCGGTTCTGTGTGTGCTAAATGTGTCTGGGACAGGATCAAACGGGCTTTCCTTATTGAGGAGCAGAAAATTGTGGTGAAAGTGTTGAAGGCACAAGCACAGAGTCAGAAAGCGAAATAAACATGAGGATTTTTAAGTAATAAAAAAAAGCTTAAAGTAGCAGATGTGTTGTTCCAATCAGAGAAATAATACCGAGTGCATTGAGTTACAATAATGACTAGGTTTCAATCAGGTAGGAAGGCTGATTGACTGGTTGACTGATTCATTTATCCATCCACCTCTCCACCTGGTTATTCAATAGATATTGAGTGCTTCTTGTATAAAAGGTCCATGCTAAGCAGCAAAGAGATACAAAGAAGAGCCAGTCTCAGATATGGCAGCAGTAATCTAGTATGTTACGGAGTTTTAAGTTTATAGATAAAAAGCATAAATACATCCAGGTATGGTGCCACATGTCTTTAATCCCAGTACTCTGGAGAGAGAGGCAGGTGAATCAAGGCCAGCCTGGTCTACATAGAGAATTCGAGGACAACTGGGGCTACAGGGAGACCTTGTCTCAAAAAGACCAAAAATAAAGTAAAATAAAAAGTTACCACATCAACTTTAGGTGAAATCAACTTTAGGTGAACTCGATATCTCCTGCCCCATGGTAAATCCAACAGGTGTATCTTTCCTGAGAACCTGAAAGCAGTGATCTGCTCATGAAAACTAGGGCTGTGTGTGTTGTGGACAGCATCCTCTCCACCTAGAGGAAATGAAGACTTGCAGTTTATTCTAATGGAAACTTTGCTGACTTTCTTAAAACTAAAGAAAGCTTTCCTAAGTACCAACACTTAGTTCCCTGATCTTGAATTTTCTTTTTCAGCAATCCTAGACTCCCATGGCAGACATTCTCCTGGCATCAGAACTGACCATATGGCAGTTTGCATCGATGCCTCCTCGGCACTCGCTCCAAGTGCCCACTCACAAGGTTTAGAGACATTTTATAAAAGCTCCTATTCTAGCAAACGCATGGGGAGCCAGCTGGAGCGAGCCCGCTGCCCTAAGATGGGAGACAAAAATGAGTGGAAACATTAGCAATACCCTAGCCCACTGCTGTGCATGATGGAGGCTGGCGAGACACTAGCCCACCTCTGTGCATGATGGAGGCTGGTGAGACACTAGCCCACCGCTGTGCAATAGAGGCTGGCGAGACAATAGCCCTCCACTGTGCATGGGAGGCTGGTGAGACACTAGCCTACCGCTGTGCATGATGGAGGCTGGTGAGACACTAGCCCACCGCTGTGCATGATGGAGGCTGGTGAGACAGTAGCCCTCCGCTGTGCATGATGGAGGCTGGTGAGACACTCATTAAAGAAATCATTGCATGTTTGTCTTAATTTACCTTTTTGTAGTACTGGTGATCAAAACTTGCCAGAGTTTTGCACATGCTGAGTACTCTACCAATGAGTTATATCCCCAGCCTTAAAAGATGTTTTGCGTCATTGCACGACACGGGTGCACAGGCTTGCATGCAGACAGTACATTCATACACATACAGAAATAAACAAATATAAAAAAAAGATGTTTTACATTATTTTTGATTTTACGGATTGAGCTCAGAACCTTGAGAATACTGGGCAAATGTTCTACCACTGAGCTACATCTCCAGCCCATATTTGTCTTCCTGTATTTTACAGTAGACAGAGTCCATGAGAATAAGCTATTTTCCATGCACAATTCTTATTGATGGTGATGATGCTTTAAAAGTTTATTTTTATTTTATGTGTATAAGTATTTTATGTAAGGTCGGGAGTGGGGGTGCGCGCCTTTAATCCCAGCACTTGGGAGGCAGAGGTGGGCAGATCTCTGTGAGTTCAAGGCCACCCTGGTCTACAGAGCAAGCTCCAGGCCAGCTGGGACTACAGGGAGACCCTGTCTCAAAAATACGAAAAAAAAAAGTATTTTATGTGCATATATGTAACTGCACCCCATGTGTGCAGTGCCCTAGGATGTTGGAAAAGGGTGTTGGAACCCATGGAAATAGTTACTGACTGGTAGTTGTTAGTCACCATGTGGGTGCTGGGAACATAACTCAGGTTTTTATCCACTGAACCATCGCTCCAGCCCTGTTATTACTATTTTTTTTTTTTTTTTTTNGAAAATATAGAAAAATTGCTAATTTTTTAAATATTTTATTGAAGTTATGTGCACTTCATACATCACTTCTCAGTCCAATCTAGACTCATTTCCCTTTCCATGTCCCCCACCCCATCTGAGTTCATGCATTCTGCCATACATATCTTGCATATTTCCCAGAGCCTATTTAAAGTTTTTCAAAGCAGAAGATTATTGTTTTTTGAGAGAACTTTACTGTTTGAGTTGGTTCTTTTGTTGTTCCCTCCAATTTGTATTGCTCCAACTCTCTCTCTCTCTCTCTCTCTCTCTCTCTCTCTCTCTCTCTCTATATATATATATATATATATATATATATTATATCCTATAGAATAAGGTTTGTGTCCCCAAATGCCCTTTGGTGTTGGTTCATCCACTGGAGCCTGATTAATCTACCAAGGGTCTCAGATTTATTTATTTATTTATTTGTTTATTTATTTATTTATTTATTTATTTATTTGAGGGGTCTCAGCTTTTAATTTTTTATTTATTTCTGCATGTGTATGAATGTACTGTCTGCATGTAGGTTTGTGCACCCGTGTCGTGCAATGCTGCGGAGGTCAGAAGAGGGTCTCAGATTCCCCTGGAACTGGAGTTCTCCTGGAATTGGAGTTACAGACGGTTCTCAGCCGCCATGTGGGTGCTGGGGATCCAACTGGGTCCTCTGCAAGAGCAGTCAGTGCTCTTAACCACTAGGCCATCTTTCCAGCCCCAGGGGGTCTCAGCTTTAAACATGACAGAATCTCCCCTTCCCAGCAGCCATCAATCAGTTGCCAGCGGTTCTCATGCAGGGTTGGGGTTTCTTGCCCACGTCCCCATGTCTGTGCTGGGATTTTGTCTGGCTTGAGCTTACATGGGACGTGTCCATGCGGTCAGCATTGCTGTGAGTTCATATGAGTACCTGACCACTTGTCTGGAAAACTTTATTTTCCAGCGGCCATCCCCCACCTCAGCTCTGATAGTCTTTCTGCCCTCTCCTCAGCAACGATCTCTGAGCCTTGGGAAGCAAAAGTTTGGTATAGCTGTCCTATTCAGGGGTAAGCACTCCGAAATGATCATTTAAAATAGATTTGTAATTTTTATTTGTTGTGAGCCTACATGAGTCTATTTGCACCACATACATGCAAGCACCTCTAGGTTCCAGGGGGTGGGGAATCTTCTGGAACCAGAGTTCAGGCAGTTGGGGGCTACCAGATACGGGTGCTAGGATCCAAACCTGGGTCCTCTGAAAGAGTAGCAAATGCTCTTAACTTCTGTGCCATCTCTCCATCCACCTGAATGACTATTTTTAATTTTTTAAATTTATTTTCTTATGTGTATGAATGTACTGTCTGCATATAGGTAGGTGCACCCGTACTGTGCAATGCCGCGGAGATCAGAAGATTCCCCTGGAACTGGAGTTAAAGATGGTTCTTAGCTGCCATGTGGGTGCTGGGAATCAAACCCGGGTCCTCTGCAAGAGCAGTTGGTGCTCGTAACCGCTGAGCCATCTCTCCAGCCCCTGAATGACTATTTTTAATCTTAATAACCAATTCAAGCACCATATCAGGTAGAAAGGTCAACAGGGAAACTGAAAGTGGAGAGGATCAAACTAGTAATTGCCAAGAGCAACGTTACCAAGGATGACCAGCCATACATCTCATGACATTGATATAAAAGGAACATGGCACTATACATCAAGCACTGCTGTCTAAAAAAGCCCTAAGCCTGGAGCTAGGAAGATGCCTCAGTGGGTAAGAGTGCCCACACAAACAGCAGAGCACTGTTACATGTGCCCATAAAACCCATAGATTGACAGATCCTGAGACCCTGCCAGTCCTGCTCTGGCCAATACATGTGCAAAACCTTGCACACTCATGTGCAATCACACACTACACATACACACAAAAACCCTGCACCTGAATATGACCAAACTTCTCTATAGAATACAAATTTGTAGGGAAAATGGGTGAAAAAAGGAACTGAATTAACACAGGAAGCAATCATTCAAAGTCGTGGTAAGAGTTGTCAACGTACATTCTCAGACCAGCAATTTATAAAATATCCAGGCAAGTCTTCAGAATGAAATTCCAGGTCCTACCACAGGTGACTGAAGCAGGGTCAGACCTGGCCCTTCAGCTGACTTTAATGCAAGTTTGAGAACTAGAACTCTTACAAAAATTAGTGGCATAGAAAAATTAAATTTAAAAATAGGTCCGGGTAGGGGAAACTCTTATAGAATAAAAGACTTAAGAAACATGAGGGGGCTGGAGAGATGGCCTAGCGGTTAAGAACACCGACTGCTCTTGCAGAGGACCTGGGTTCGATCCCCAGCACCCACATGGCAGCTGAGAACCGTCTTTAACTCCAGTTCCAGGGGAATCTGATGCCTTCTTCTGACCTCTGCAGCATTGCATGACACAGGTGCACAAACCTACATACAGACAGTACATTCACACGCATAAAAATAAATAAAATTAAAAAAAAGAAACATGACAGAAAAAAAGAAACATGACGAGAACAAACTCGACCAAAATGAAAAATTATTTTAAACCAACTTAAAAACTAATTTAAGGAATCATTAGTACTGTGGGAGAAGAAAACCTTAAGTTCACGCAAGCTTTTTTTTTTTTTTTTTTTTTTTTTTTTTGAGAAGGTCTCCCTTTACTCCTTGAACTCACAGAGATCCGCCTGTGTCTGTCTCCTGAGTTCTAGGATCAAAGACGTGCGCCACCACACCTGGCTCACACAGCTTTTTAATTCATAAGGTAATAGTAGCTTGACTTTTGTAGACGTTAGGAAAGATCCATGCGTTCAGAACTGCTTTTCCTCATATCTGAAACTTGGTTTGATTTTGTTCTTCCAGTTCCTTCTTTCCTCTATCTTTAGTTTTTCAACTCGTTAGAAAGAACCATCATGAAGAAATGACTGAAAACATTAGAAAATGTGACTCACGTTATGTTTGTGACAGAAATTGAGAGCTTGAAGTGTTTGCCATAACACACTTTTGATGACTCCGTCAGCAATACTGGAAGAAAAGAACAAAGAAGGAAATGAGACTCTTGGGATCTCCATCTAGGAACAGATTTGTAATCTCAGCACTCCAGATGTAGAGGCAGGAGGATTGAAGTTCAAGGTCAGACTTGGTTTCATAGCAAGTTGGAAGCTAGCCTAGGCTGCCTGAGACCCTGCCTCAAAATACACACATAAACAATTAAATAAAAATTCACACGATTATTGGACACTATTTCTTTTGTGTATTTCTAGTTCATAGCTTTTTATTCCATTTTCCTTTTTGTGTGTGGAGTATATGTGTGCACATATGTTTTTGCATGTGCGTGGACACACATAGGCATCAGTGTGTGCATGTGTGCATGTGCATGTGTGCATGTGTGCATGTGTGTGCATGTGCATGTGTGTGGACACACATAGGCATCAGTGCATGTGTGCATGTGTGTGTGCGTGTGTGTGTGTGCGTGTGTGCATGCGTGCATGTGCGTGTGTGCGTGTGTGTGTGCATGGAAGCTCAAGGTTCATGTCAGGAATCAACCTCATTGCTCTTCCACCTCATTCACTGACACAGGGTCTCGAAATCAAACCAGACCCCCACCCCATATGGCTAGTCTTGCTAGTCAGCTTGCTCTGGGATCCCTGGGAATTATAGGAGGCTGCCGTGGTAAAATTCTAGGGATCCAACCTATGGTCCTCATGCTTGTGAGCCATCTCCTTAGATCCTTTTAAATCCTTTATGTTGATCTATACCCTCTATTTTCATTGGCAGCTGCTTTGTTTTTTGTTTTGTTTTGTTTTGTTTTGGTCTTTTTGAGACAGGGTCTCCCTGTAGTAGCCCCAGATGGCCTGCAACTCCCTATGTAGACCAGGCTGGCCTTGAACTCATAGAGATCTTGTGACTGCCCCTGCCTCCTGAGTGCTGTGATTAAAGACATGTACCACCATGCCCTGCTGTCTATTTTTATGAAACAGAAAAGAAACTACAGTCATTCTGAGCACTCAGAGACAGGCTGCTCGAGCTTGAAGCCCAGCTGTGCTGCTTTGTAGTTTTATAATTTTGGCAATTTATTGAAGCTTCAATTTTCTCCAGTGTGAAAAAATGGAATAACATTCCTACATTTGTTAAGAAATGTTTCACCTAAATGTCTGGGTTTAACATCCACTGTGTTCAGGAGATGAAGGTCTGAGATCAGATGGGGCAAATGGAAATGACCATGACCCCTGCACAAAGAACAGAGGCCTTAGAGGGTAAGAAGATGTCCTGGGGGTGTGGGGAAAATACGGCAGACTCCACAGACCCTTCAGCAATTTGGATTCTGACCTAAATTCAAAGCCATTGAAAGGAGCTGGCCAAGGGAGTGAGTAGTATGGGGAGGATTTCTAGGGGTTAAAGTGGTTACAGGGAAATGACTCAGGAAGCTAATGTAGCAACCCAGATGACTTAGACTAGTGTGATGACAGTGGTGGAGAGGAGGGATGGTTTCCATCCTCGGGAGGGACTGGTACAGGCATCATGCAGCTCTATCCACGGGAGTAAGATACAGAGGGCAGACTCCAGGTGATTCCAGGAGAAGGTAACTGGGAAACAAGGCAGGTGCGAGCATTCAGAAATGGTCATAATCCCAGCTGGTAGTGTTGTTAACACGGAACCCAGCAGGGCCAATTCGCTGAGTCCACTGTGAAAGAGGAGGTGCACAGGCCTCTCACTAGAATGCCACTGATCTGTCGGCTCAGATTCCAGTGAGGCAGAGTCCACAGCAACATCTGCTAGGGACAAATACCTACCGCTGGCATTCCACAGAGGACACGGGACCATGAATGCAGACTGGCAGTGCTCAGGCCAGACAGGAGAGCTCTCCAACCCCACTCTGTCACAGACAGCAGTTTTCAAAGCATGGGGTGAAAAAAAACTTCAGTGAAAATCAACTGATATTCCATGTTGAAATATTATACTTTGGATAGGTATAAAACAATACTAAAAGCAATTCTGCAAAGCTTAAACTGAACAGGGGCCATCTCAATGAGGGCTGAAGGCGCATCACGGGCAGACTCAGGCTACCCAGCTCAGACTGCAGGCTCGTCCTTCAGCTAAGGAGGGTGCTGACATCAGAATTCATGTGTGCATGTCTTTGCATTATGCATGTGTTGGTGTTTGTGTGTATGCATGTATACCTGCATGCACTTATGTATGTGTGGAAGAAAGAAGTTGATTTCAAGGGCTCTTTCTATCCACATTTATTATTATTATTATTATTATTATTATTATTATTATTTATTGAGAGATGGTCTTCTCAGTGAACCTGTAGCTAACTGATTTGGCTAGAGTATGTGGCCAGCCAGGTCCAAGGATCCTCCTGTCTCTACCTCCCCCAGCACTAAGATTATAGATGTGTGCCACCCTTCCCAGCTTTTTAAAAAGATGTTAGGTACCTGAACTTGAGTCTTCATGCTTCTGACAAGTACTTTACCAATGAAACCATCTCTCTTGCCCCTAGAACTCACTTTTTGTTGTTGCTTATTTGTTGGTTGTTTTTGCTTGGGTTAGTTTTCTTGAGAAAAGATTTCACTATGTGGCCTAGGCTGCCCTTGAACTTATGACCTCCTTGCCATAGTTTCTTGAGTGCTGGGATTACAGGTGTGTGCCCCAATGGCCGGTCAGAACACATTTTTTAAAATTTTAGTTATAAACTTAACATGAAAACTTGACTTCATTATCACTCCCCAGTATGAATTGAGTTCTCAGTAAACCCTTATTATCCTAGAATGAAATCCACCCATTTTCTATGGCCTACCAGACTCATTTTTATTTATGTCTACAACTTCATCTCCTATCACATCCCCACAGATGTTCCACCCCAGTCCAGTCAGTTTCTAGTATTCTCAAATATTATTTCAGGACTATTCCCACTTCATATAAAGTTGGAATATGAATTAACTCACCATTTAATTTTTTATATATGTAGGTAACTTTGATTATGTTTTGTTTATTTTCTATGCTGTGTGTGTGCACATGAGTGCTACAGTGCATGTGTCAAGGTCAGAGGTCAGTTCTTCCCTTTTCCCATATTAATTCTGGGTACAGAACTCAGGTAATCAGGCTCACACGACAAGGGTTTTTATAACCACTGAGCCATCTTGCTGGCATTTTTGTGTGTGTATCTATACACACACATATATATGATTTTTAAAGTGTCATATGTACATTCACTATAATATCAAGGATATGCAAAATAAAATTTCAGTTATACTTAACATTCTACTGTTTCCTCATTTTTTTCCTGGACAATTTCACAAATATAACTTTTTTCTTTTTTATTATTTGTTTATGTGTACGAGTGTACTGTCTGCATGTAGGCTGGTGCACCCGTGTCGTGCAATGCTGCGGAGGTCAGAAGAGGGCATCAGATTCCTCTGGAACTGGAGTTAAAGACGGTTCTTAGCTGCCATGTAGGTGCTGGGAATCGAACCCGGGTCCTCTGCAAGAGCAGTCAATGCTCTTAACCTCTGAGCCGTCTCTCCAGCCCCAGGATATTAATTCTTATACAGCTTTGTTTCTAATGGGCAGGATTCATATTGTGTCAAAGCTTAGATATAACAAAAGGGACAGCACCACTTTTCAGGGGGTGGGTCACAGGAGATTGAATCCAGGGCTCATTCATGCTAAGCCAGTGCCCTACCACAGAGCTATATTCTCACCACCTCCATCTTTTTTTTTTTTTTTTTTTTTTTTTCAGAATAAGCTCTCAATGTGTAATCTAGGCTAGACATGATCCTCTTGCTTCAGCTTTGCAAGTGCTGGGATTATAGGTATTTGCCACCATATTTGGCTCACCAATTTGTGTGTGTGTGTGTGTGTGTGTGTGTGTAGCAGACTTTGAGATTTATTAAATATATTTTACTTCTTATTTTTATTTTATGTGTATGGGTGTATTGCCTGCATGCATGTAAGTGTCATGTAATGTCTATGGAGATTAGAACAGGACATTGGATCCCTTGCAACTGGAGTAAAGGACAGCTTTTAGCCACCATGTGGGTGCTGGAAATCAAACCTGGGTCCTCTGCAAGAGGAACTAGTGCTCTTAACTGTGAAGCCATCTCTCCAGCCCCTTGAAGATGTTTTTAAAATAAACTAAGTATTAGAGTTAAGAAAACACACTTAGAAAATAAGACATACCCTCAGAGCGTGGGTGTGGAGCTTTCAAAGAAGAGTCCTAGTTTATTAAAAGACATTTGTAACAGATTCAGGCACTGGAGTTGAGAGAAAGAGAAGATAAAAAATACCCAAGTGTTGTATGGGCCTCTCAAGGGAGAGTTATCTTGGCACACATACATGCACAGACATTTGGGCACTTACTATTGGAAAATTAGGTCAGTAAAATTTTTTTCTCTTCTAAACAATGATGTTTTGAACATTATTGTGTGTAAGCTTCTGCCCTTATCTGGTATTTTCCTAATATGTAATTCTCTAGGTGGACTCTCTCAGACAGATTATGAAAACGGCTTTAAGAAACGTTTGTATGCATTACCAGATTATCCACCTAGTTCTATTCTCTCTGGCTGGGAGTGAGAAGACCTAATGGCCTGTTCTGTTTGGGTTTTAGTGGTGCTGAGAATTGAACCCAAGCCTTACACTGAACAGGCAAGCGCTGTACACTGAACTGTTGAGACAGGGTCTTGGCTGAGTTACTCAGGTGCACTTGAACATGTGCTCCTCTTCCCTCAGCCTCTCTAGAGCACTACAATGCCCAGCTTGCCTCGCTGATAACGATACTGGGTATATTGATGTTCAGAGAATCTTTGCCACATTTAGTAGGTGAGAAATGGTACTTGGATTGAATACTTTTTTTGATTGGTAGGCAGGACAAACATACTTTCATCAGAATATTGGGCAAGTTCCCTCGTTTAAAAATGGATTCAATTTTTCACATCCATTAGACTATAAATTCATAGAGTTAGGCTACTTTTTCTGTTTGGTCACAGCTACTGTCTTAGCACCTAGCTGTGTGTATATATAGTATACAACCATTAAGTCCGGCTCCCCACAGAGCTCCTAAAGTGATGTCAAAAGCTGCCAATAAGTGTGTTTATAGTGCAATAGTGATCATATGTTGAATCTATTGGCTTGAATAACTGTGATTCTCTTAAATTTTATGAACTATGATATCACATAGATAATGGCAATCATCTCATTTCTGAAAGACACACATTTTATTTTTCTTGTTGTGTTATATTGGCTACAACTCTCAAAACAATGTTATATGATAATAGTGACAGCTAATGTCTTTATAGTGCTTCTCAACTTAATGAGAGTTCCTTTAGTATAGTATCATCGAAAATAGATCTGGCTGCCACTGAAGAAAGTTCTCTCCCTCCACCATGTGAGTTCCAAAATCTGAACTCAGGTCAGTCAGGGTTGCTATCAAATGCCCTCTCCCACGGAGCCATTTAACTGGCCATGCTCCTTTATTTGAAAGGATTTTTATTTTGTGGGGCTGGAGAGATTGTTCAGCAGTTAAGAGCACTGTCTGCTCTTGCAGAGGACCTGGGTTTGATTCCCAGCACCCACATGACAGCTAACAACCATCCAACTCCAGTTCCGGGGGGTCCAATGCCCTCTTTTGACCTCCGTGAGCATCACACGACACAGGTGTACTTACACACATGCAGAAAATACACTCATATACATAAAAAATAATAGTTAAAACATTTTTATTTTATGTGTATGAGTGTTTGCCTGCATGTATGTAAAGCCCTATTTGCATGCCTGCTACGTGAGGAAGCCAGAAGAGGGCAAGAGATTCTCTGTAACCAGAGTTACATGAGTGTCGTGAACTGCCATGTGAGCACTGGTAAGTGAACCTGGCTGCTCTACAAGTGTAGCAAGTTCTCCTAACCTCGGAGCCATCTCTCTAGCCCTGGAGGAAGTTTTTGTACATATGTATAGTAAAGTATTCTTCGGGGGCTGGAGAGATGGCTCAGTGCTTAAGAACAGTGGGAAAATTCAGTTTAAGTTAGGTATGAATGGGCTAGCATTCCAACCAGCGCCCCTAGAGGCACAAGTAGGAGTCATGGGTCCTCCCAGGCCATGCCCATGGAGTGGAGGTGGTGACGAAAAGGTCTGGGATTGGGTGCTGGGAAGTGAAGTCACACTGCCTATAAAACCTGGCCATTTTGAATAAGGTCTCTCTCTGTATTTGGATACCTTACCATGCATCTGTGTGCTGTGTTTTCCCATGCGTGCTCCCTACGTGGTTCACGGTGGGGATAAATGCAAGGAGCCACAAAGAACATTTGCTGCCCTTGCAGAAGACCTGAGTTCATTCCCAGCACCCATACCAAGCAGCTCATCTTGTACCTCAAGCTTTAGGGGATCCAATATCTGTGATCTCTGAAAGTGCATACATAGACTCACACTTCTCCATACACATAATTAAAAATAATAAAAGCAAAAATTTTTTAAAGTATTTTTTGAGACAGGGTCTCCCTGTATCCTCAGTTGGCCTACAACTTGCTATGTAGACCAGACTGGCCTGAATCTCAGAGATCCATCTGCCTCTGCCTCCTGGTGGATGGGGTTAAAAATTTGTGCCACACTTGGTGCCAGAATTGGAGATTTTTATTAAAGATACTTTAAGATACGGCATGAGAGTTAGGAAAGCAGGTGTTTAGAAGGAAGGAAGGTGCAGCTGAGAACATGGGCGTGGCCTTCTCAAAGATGACACACCAATGTCCTATGGATTTTTTTTTGTTTTTTTTTTAATTTTATTTATTTTTGTATGTGTATGAATATACTGTCTGCATGTAGATTTGTGCACCCGTGTCGTGCAATGCCGCGGAGGTCAGAAGAGGGTCTCGGATTCCCCTGGAATTGGAGTTACAGATGGTTCTTAGCCACCATGTGGGTGCTAGGGATTGAATCCGGGTCCTCTGCAAGAGCAGTCAGCGCTCTTAACCGCTAGGCTATCTCTCCAGCCCCAATGTTTTATGTTTTAAGAATGATCAGATTGAACACAGTGGTTCATTCCTATAATCCCAGCACTGGGGAGAGTGAAGGAGGAGGATTGCCATAAATTTGAGGCCAGCTTGAGCTACACAGCGAGTCCAAGGCTAGCCCGGACTACAGAGTAAGATCCTGATTTAAAATAAATAAAGCCAGGCACAGTGTTGTACACCTTTAATCCCAGCACTCAGGAGGCAGGGGAGGTAAGTGGATCTCTATGAGATCCAGGCCAGCCTGGTCTATATGATGAGTTCCAGGCCAACCGAATTGAAGAAGCTGTCTTAAAAAGATGAAAAAGAAGTTAGCATTTTGAATTTTATCAGTCACACAGAATTTTATACTTGACTTAATGGTGAATTATATGAATAAATCCCTCATACTGAATTATAGTTCACTCCTTGATTCCAAACACTCCAATATGTAATTTACCCTCAAGATACACAAGTAATTCATACTAATAGTATATTTGTCTGCCTAGTTATAGTTGATCTAGGTTAATATCCAATCATCCTTTGAGCACATCCTACTGCCTCAGGATAGAAGGAGGACCGAGATTTGAAACATCCCATGGGTAATTGCTCATGGAACGAAGGAGACCTGGCTATAAGGAATTTCAGTTTCTAGATCACTTACCCATTGGGATTTCTTTCCAGCTCATCTAACAGTGTGTGATCACAGTACTCAAAAACTAAGTGCATCTTCCTTTTTCTCCTGAACACCTCAATGAGGTTGACAAGGTTTGGGTGTTTCAATTGCTGTAAAAGAATTGAAAGAAATAGTTTAGCATATGTGTCTATTCATAGGTGCTCTCCAGACTTGTTGAGATGTTAAGAGAAAAAGGCTGCTCTTCACACACACATGCAGACAGTACACTCATACACATAAAATAAAAATAGCAAGTAAAATAATTTTAACAAGGCTGTTCTCAATCTGTTTCTATCTCTTGTGAGGAATTTGTATGTGTGTGTGTGTGTGTGTGTGTGTGTGTGTTCCTGTGTGTGTGTATGTGTGTGTATGTGTGAATGTGGTGCATGTATGTGTGTGTCTGTGTATAAGGAGGCCAGAGGTTGATGTCAAGTGTCTTCTTCTATCAATCTCCCCTTAATTTTCCTTTCCTTTTTTTCCTTTTTTTTTTGAGACAGGTCTCCCTGTACCCCCAGCTGGTCCGGACCTCACTCTGTAGACCAGGCTGACCTAAATTTGACAGACAGCCACCTGCCTCTACCTCATGAATGCTAAGATTAAAATGAGTGTGCCACTACACCTAGATTCCCCTTAATTTTTGAGACAGGGTCTCTCACTGATAGGCTAGCCAGCCCACTGGGAGAGCCTCTATGTCTGTCTCACAGCACTGCAATTACAAGCATACACTGCTGTGCCTGGCTTCTGATATGGGTGCTGGGATCTGAACTTGGGTCCTTATACAGCAAATACTTCACTCACTGAGCCATCTCCCCACCCCTTGTGCAGGATTTTTTTTTTTTTACAGTGTCTCATAAGATAAACGGCTCTTAGTTATGATCATAGAAACTCCAACCTGGAAGAAATTTGGGAATTCGTGTAATGAACCAATAACTGATGTTAAGTAAACTGTTCAAATCCCCCTGGCGGTAGTAAATGAAGTGCAAATATAACAGCATGTTAAAGAAAAAAACAAAAAAACACATTGTTATGAAAACTATAACTATATAAGTCACAACTTGAATTGAATATATTATTCAAAAGGCTATAAAATAATCAGTGCCCACTCACCTTACACATTACCATGGATTTCTAAAACATTTAATTTTATTTTAAATTATGTGTATATATCTGTGTCTATGTGTGGGTGTGTGCAAGTGAGTGCAGTGCTCCCAGAATCGAGAAGCAAGCATAAGGATCTCCTGAAGCTAGAGTTATGTGTGTGTGCTGGGAACTGATTCAGATTCTCTGCAAGAGCAGTATGCGCGCTTAACCTCTGAGCCATCTCTCCAGCCCTTTTTGCAATGGATTTAGTGCTAATGTCAGCTGGATTTAAATTTAGCCTGGAGTCTAGTGTTGGCTCTCAGTGATAAGAGATTCCTTGCTTTTAAATTTTTATTAAGCTTCTTAGTCTAGGAGACCCTCCAATTATTGATAAATTTGTTGTATTCTTTTTATGTCTTTTTTTCCCTGGTCTTTGATTCTATTTGTTCTGATTCTTAGAAGTTTTATGTGTTGAACTCTGTTCCCAAACTGAAATACTTTAGAAAGCAGACTCTGATTAATGTTTCCTTCTCTTTTGTTGTTTTTTGTTTAATCTCGCTCTTTTTTTTTTTTTGTCTTTTTGAGACAGGATGTCTCTGTAGCCCCCTAACTGTCCTGGAACTCACTCTGTAGACCAGGCTGGCCTTGAACTCACAAAGATCTGCCTGCCTCTACCTCCCAAGTGCTGGAATTAAAGGTGTGTGCCACCATGCCTGGCTGTTTAATCCCTTAAACCAAAACTAAAATGCTGATGAAGTTAGACAATCTATCTTTAGAATGACTATAAAAATCTTATCATTAAAGCCAATAGAACAGGCAGAAACCAGACAGTCCCAGGAAAACTAGCATCCATTGTTACTGCCTATAATGAGGGTGACTATATAGTTCAGTGTACAGCCAGGACACTACTTAACAGGAAGTCAACCACACAGGAAACTGGGGCAAAAACTACAACCAGATCTGCCCTGAGCAAACCAGATGACCTCTCCTATTTATAAGCCATTTTCCTTGTTTTCCTAAAATAGTAGACAAATTAACTTTCACAACCCTAAGCCCAGTGAGATATGTAAAAAGAGAACGCTGTATTTTGTGTATTATAGCAGTTCAGTAAATATTTTGCAGGCCCAGTACCCTGGAGAGAATCTTAAGTATATTCAAGGCCTCACGCTGCATTCCTGCAGCGTATGGGGGGGGGGGGGGCAGAAGTTAGGAGTGTTTTCTGTTGAGTGGGCAGGTTACAACCACTTGTAACTCCCATCTCCAGGGTTCTAACGCCCTCTTCTGGCACACACATGGCATTCTCTCTCTCTCTCTCTCTCTCTCTCTCTCTCTCTCTCACTCACGCACCCACAATAGCAAGTTCCAGGCCAGCCAGGGCTACAGGGAGACCCTGTCTCAAATAGACCAAAAAGAATAATGTGTAAAAAAAAAAACAAGCCAGGTGTGGTGGCACACGTCTTTAATCTTAGCACTCGGGAGGCAGAGGCAGGCGGATCTCTGTGAGTTCAAGGCCAGCTTGGTCTACAGAGTGAGTTCCAGGACAGCCAGAGCTACAGGGAGACCTGATCAATCAATCAATCAATCAATCAATCAATCAATCAATCAATCAAAATTACCTAACATCTGTGTATCTGCTGCTCAGTAGTCTGGGAAATGAGAATCTATTAGACATGAGAGATGTATCCAGAGCCCCCAGGCCAAGGTGGGCGAGCCAGCCACTCTGTGTGATGGCAAAAAGCACAGCAAGCAAGCCCGGGAGATATGGGAAGACAGAGACACCGAGTACTGGGTGGAAGCAGTTTCCGGGCCGGCTAGGGATTTACATCTGTTTTGCAAATGAACATTACTGAGAGGAGGAGCAGAATCAAAGTTAAATAGGAGGAGTATGTGAAGAAAGTGCAGAGGAATGTGTGCCAGGGCTTGCCAGAGTGCAGCAAATCCAAGGCGAAAAGTATTCTGAGCCGTCGCCAGAGACCACACTGAGAGACCAGTGTGTGCTTTACACCTTAAAGCTCATCCTTAGATGGGGCAGTTATAACTTCGAAGTGTCCATCTAAGAATTAACTTTATTTGAAGTCTAGGGAGGGGGGAGGGAGAGAGAGAAGGGTAAGAACCTTATTTTTTTTTCTTAGACCATCCTGCAGTTTAGAGCAGCAGTTCTGAGTACCAGGGAGGGCTGGTTCTCTAGCGCCCTCTGCTGACCAAGTGGAAACAGTGAACTTTTGTTTTCTTTGAACGGGGTCTTATTACATAGCACTGGCTGGCCTGGAACTTGCTACATAGACAATCCTGGGCTTAGATCTTACAGCACTCTGCCTGCCTCTGCCTTCCGAGTTCTGAGATTAAAGACATGCACTTCCATGGCAAGCAAGCGAACCATTTTTTTAAAATCAAATTCTATTTTGAATGAAACACTACAGTATATTAGATGTGTAAACCTGCATATGATACTTGACAAGGAGAAATAATGTACATATTATTTTTTTACAAACTGAAATTCCACTTAAAAAAAAAAACAAACCAGACAGTCTGAAGATAGTTAGAAAATGAAGGCTGGCTGTGTGCTCTTTGAACCACAGGCTCTCCTCGTCAGTGGTTCTGTGGCGGACTCACAGGCAGCTTCTCCACTGTGGGGCTTGTTAGAAATGAGGAATTTTGGGGTGCTTCCCACAGTCACCTCACCTCCAAACCATGCATTTCAGTAAGATCCCGGAGGACTCCTGTGGACATTAATGCTGGAGAAGCCTGTCTCTAGGCCTTGCGGTTCTAAAGTAAAATGTTACGATTTTTTTTTTTTTTTTGTCTTTTTGAAACAGGGTCTCCCTTTAGTTCCAGCTGCCTGGAACTCACTCTGTAGACCAGGCTGGCCTTGAACTCATAGAGATCCTCCTGCCTCTGCCTCCTAAGTACTGGGATTAAAGGCACTTGCCACCACTCTGGGGCATGTTAAGATTTCCTTTAAGGAAGAATTTTCCATTGAGAACACAGGAGTCTTGTACTTCAGGTTCTACCAGTAAACACAATGACAGCAAAAGCACAAATGTAAGAACTGTGTACATGGCTGGGTGATATTTAAACACTGCAGGCAGGGACAGATCAAGGTTGACTGGTGGTGCATGGAGCCCCCCCTCGGAAATCCTCTAGGAGTTGCTGGTTTGTTGGGAAGAGGATGTAGGGGCAAGGTCCAGATGTCCAGGCAGGAGGGAGGTTGGTCAACACTGGGGTGGAGGGCTTAGGGCAGTGTGGCTATTCCCCAATTGGAATGGGACATACTGAATGCAGAGTACTTCTACGTTTTAGCCTCCTCCTGCTACACTCACATATATCAGATCAAATCAAATAAGTCCAGAGAAATGAGGATTCATTTCCCAAAGTTGCTGACACCCAGAAATCAGAATTCAAAGTAATGTTAGCATATATACTTCACCCAACTCCTAGAGAGGACAGGTATCAGGCTTGAGAAAGGTAACCTACCTTCAACATACGGATTTCTCTCAGTGCTATTTTCTTAACAACAGGATCATCTTCCGATTCCACAAATTTTTTAATAGCTACCACTTGTCCAGAAGATTTGTTTCTGCATTTGAACACAACCCCATAAGAGCCTTCTCCAATCTTAGCCAGTTTTTCATACTTTTCCATTATAGTTAAAGCAAGTTAAATGCACCTGGAAAATAACAGTCACTTGAATCAAGTTATTCAGCACACAATGTACTCATAGGTCATATATAAACAGTCTAGGTAGCCTAAGGTTTATTTCTATTGATTAATTTTAAACACATTTATTTATTATTTACTTTATTTTAATTTTATGTGTATGGGTGTTTGCCTGCATGTATGTAAGTGCACCCAGATTGTACAATGCCGGAGGAGGTCAGCAGAGGGTGTGGGATCCCCTGGAACTGGAGTTAGGCACTATGTGGGTGCTGGGAATTGAACCTGAGTCCTTTGGAAGAGCAGCCAGTGCTCTTAACTGCTGAGCCATCTCTCTAGACCCCTAATTTTAAATCCATTTAAATATACTTAGTTCGCAGGCACTTCGGAGGGCAGAGGCAGGAGGATCTCTGTGGGATGGAGGCCAGCCTAGTGTACATAGCTGGGGCAGCTGGAGCTACAGGGAGATCCTGTCGTGAAAAGACCAAACAAAAACCATACTAGATTGTTCTTTTCTTTTTTGTTCTAAGATTTTATCATTTTTAAGATTTCTGTGTATGTGTCTGTGTAGTACACCACATGGTACGGTGTCTGCAGAGGCCAGAAAAGGATATCAGATCCCGGGAGCTGGAGTCACAGCTGTGAGCTGTGAGTCACAGCTGTGAGCCCCCACGTGGGTGCTGGGAACCGAGCTGGTCTTCTGGAATTGAGGCCAGCGCTCTTGACCTCGGAGCCATGTCTGCAGCCCTGCTGGTTGTGGTGTTTTCTTCCGTAAGTAGCACTCTGATGTGATTCTGTTCCAGGTCCCTGCAGCTCTGCCAGCCATCTTAAGAACTGCCTGGGTTATTTCTAATGCTGGGTCCGTTTTAATACAGTTCAACAAAGAGTATGGGAAGAAACCTCATCCAGTGTATTGCTTTTACTATCTTCGGGTAAATGACGAAAATGTGAGGCTATAAAAGGCAGCTGAGGGAACGGTTCATTCTCTTAAATGTGCTGTTAGGCCCCGCCTTCTGAACTCACATGACGGCAGTGACCCAAGAGCTGCTTCATCAAGCAAGCCTGTACCCCCACCTGGTGGAGATGAGGGACAAAGCCCGAAGCTGAACAAAGCAGCTTTAAAAAACAAAATTTCTCGAGGCACTACTTTAAAAAAAAAAGGGGTTTTTTTTCTTCAAAAATTACATTTATCAATTTAAACAGAAAGAAGAAAAGAAATCTCTGCACACAGCTGCAGACACTACACCTTTCCAGAGTAAGGCCAAGACGGAGGCTGCACTTGCAGTCTCCAGAGCACAAAGACAAAATAAAGACGCAGACTACAGTTTATGTCAGGCAGAACTGGAAACTAATCCGATTGTTAAACAACTTGGGGGATTCACAATGACTAATTTTAGCAGCAATATGGAATTTCAAAAGAAAGTGGAATGGCTCTTCTGCCTCTGTGGGTCAAACCTGGTGACCAATATAATATTATTTTTTTTTTTGACCAATATAATATTAAACAGAATTAATCCAAAGAGGGGCTGGGGAGATGGCTCAGGGGGTGGGAGCACTGGCTGCTCTTGCAGAGGATTGGGGTTCTGTTTGCAGTACCCACATGGTGGCTACCAACAATCTGGAACTCCAGTTCCAGGAGATCCCACATCCTCCTCTGACCTCCAAGGGCATTGTACAACACCGGTGCGCTTACATACACGTAGGCAAAACAGACCCACGTACATAAGATAAAATAAATAAAACTTAATGTCAGGGCAGCATTTCTTAGTTTTAGCTTTTATTTGTATTAGGGTGACTACTTCTCAGATCTCCAAAGAAAACAATAATAATAACAACACACCAAAAAGAGGTAGATTTTTCTAATTCTTCCTGAATGCTAAGAAAACACCAGGTTTGCCAGGCTTGGTAGCACATGCCTTTAACCCCAGCACTCAGGAGAGGCAGGCAGATCATGTGAGTTCAAGTCTAGCCTGGTCTACATAGTGAGTTCCAGGACAGCTGGGGCTACAGGGAGACCCTGTCTCAAAAAGACCAAAAAATTATACATACACACACACACACACACACACACACACACACACACACACACACACATATATATGCATTTTAGTTAGTGTAAAAAAGTTTCACCTCTTTCCAGGAGAACCTTGGGACTATAATCTAATAAATATTTTGCAATCTAGCTTATTATTTATTTACATATAGTCTGTATGGTTTAAGAAACTGGTGTCATTTTTATCTATTTGTACAGATGAGAAGACTGAAGAACAGTGAAGCAGGTACAGAATTAGAATCCAGTCTTTCAAGCTCCAAAATTCACAATTTAAATATCAACTTCATTATTATTCATAATATTGTACACTTTGAAGAACTATTTTACTAAGGTCTTTGTAATAATAAAATATTACATGGAAGGATTGACCACTTATAAAATTTCTCATGATGCTGGGCGTGGTGGCACATGCCTTTAATCTTAGCACTCAGGAGGCAGAGGCAGGCGGATCTTTGTGAGTTCAAGGCCAGCCTGGTCTACAGAGTGAGTTCCAGGACAGCTGGGGCTACAGGGAGACCCTGTCTCGAAAACACACACACACACACAAAAAAATCTCATGTCTTAGATAGGTCTATCTAAGAAGATCATCAATGCTCGGCTGTTTTCGTCTGTAGGGAATCTCAACAAAGAAAGAAATAATCTACTCTTTTTAATTTTATTTATTTAAAATTTTTGAGACAGTCTTGTTATATAGCATTGGCTATCTTGGAACTTGCTATGTAGACCAAGCTGTCCTCTATCTCAGAGAGATCTGCCTGCCCTGCCTCCCTAGTGCTACGAATAAAAGTGTGTGCTACTACACCTGGCTAGAGAAATAACCTACTCTTTTTTTTCTTTCTTTTTCTTTCTTTCTTTTCTGTTTCTTTCTTTTGTTCTTTCTCTCTTTCTCTCTCTCTCTCTCTTTCTTTCTCTCTTTCTTCCTCTCTTTCTCTTTCTTCTTTTTCTTTCTTTCTCTTTCTTCCTCTTTTTCTTTCTTTCTTTTCTTTCTTTCTTTCTTTCTTTCTTTCTTTCTTTCTTTCTTTCTTTCTTTCTTTCTTTTGTAACCAGCATAATGCAGAGTTCCACAAGATGCATTCTCTTTTTTAAAATTTTTATTTATTCTTTACGTGTATGAATATACAGAAGAGGGTGTCAGATTCCCCTGGAACTGGAGTTAAAGTCGGCTCTCAGCTGCTATGTGGGTGCTGGGGATCAAACCTGGGTCCTCTGCAAGAGTAGTCGGTGCTCTTAACTGCTAGGCCATCTCTCCAGCCCTTTTTTTATTTTTTCTTTTTTTGGTATTTTTGAGACAGCGTCTCCCTTTAGTCCCAGCTGGCCTAGAGCTCGCTATGTAGACCAGGTGGCCTTGAACTCACAAAGATCTGCCTGCCTCTGTCTCCTGAGTTCTGGGATTACAGGTGTGCAGCACCACACCTGGTTAAATAATCTACTCTTATATGCTACCATAGAAGGATATAATAGGGGCTGGAGATATGGCTCAGTTGGGAGAATGCTTGCCTAGCATACATGAAGTTCTGGGTTTGAGTCCTAGCACCATATACTCTGGGCATGGTGGTACATACTTGTAATCACAGCACAGGGAGAGGTAGAGGTAGGAGGATTCGAAGTTCAAGGACATCCTTGGCTCTATAGTGAGTTCCAGGTCAGTGTGGGAACCATGAGACCTTGTTTCAGAATCTCCACAACCTATACCATAGGGCCAGATGTGGTGGTGGACACCTGAAATACCAGTACTTAGGAGGCTGAGGAGGGAGGATCACAAAGACAGTGTAGTCTACATAGAGGGACACTAAGCCAGTGTTTCAAAAAGCAACACACTTAAATCCAATGCCTTCAACCTACAAGGAAGACACAACTCTACAAACTTAAATAGAACAGTCAAGTCCAACTCTGGAAGGGGTATCTCTTGGCACAGAGCAAAGCTAAGAGTAGGCTGAGGTTTGGTAAAACTGTATGGAAAAGTGAAGAGGAAAAACGGGCCCAAGATAGACTCAAGGTCAAGTACATGCATATGGAGGCACTGCTCAGGATGACAAAGGGAGGGTGGGCATCTGCCGGAGGCTGAAAAGGGATGGGAAAAAGAAACACGGGGTGCATTTAGGATCTTTCAAGACAAAGGAGAACCTTGAAATACAAAGAGATGGAAACCTTTCCTTCATGACTAACATAATGTAAACCGTCCAGCTTTTGAAGAGAAAATTCAGCCTTGGGTCCTTTTTTCATTTAACTAATTATTAGTGTGTGTGTGTGTGTGTGTGTGTGTGTGTGTGTGTGTGTGTACATGTACACACATCACATGGTGCATGTGTGAACCTCAGAGGACAACTGTGGAGTCAGTTCTTTTTCTATTATGGATTCCAGGGATCCAACACAGGTCACCAGGCTTGGAGACAAGTATCATTACTCACTGAACCACCTTGAACACCCCAGACTTTCAAATGTCTGTTGCGAAAGAGACTGAAGATGAACAGAACGTCAGACACCTATGGAACAAAATCAGCAGGGCGGGCACACACAAAGGACAACTGCTTGGAGTGAGGTGAAGAGGCAAAAAGATTCTCCTGGCAAAATAATGGCCAAAACTTTTAAATTGAATGAAAAACTATGGTCAACATGTTTTTTTTGGTTGTTGTTTGTTTGTTTTGTTTTTGTTTTTGTTTTGAGACAGGGTTTTCCTATAGCCCCAGCTGTCCTGAAACTCACTATGTAGACCAGGCTGGCCTTGAACTCACAGAGAGATCTGCCTGCCTCTGCCTCCCGAGTGCTGGGATTAAAGGTGTGCGCCAACACACCCAGTTTAGGTCTACATATTTTAAAATTTCAATAGATTACAAGTAGAATAAACACAATGAGATTCATATTTTACATCCATCATAGACAAACTTCTGAAAGACAAAGAGAATATCATGGAAACAACTCAAGAAAATCATGTGTTTAACAGTTAATACCTTATCATAAATATAGAAAACATAACTGAAACATTCTTAGAAAAGATTGAAAAGATTGATGAACCTTTAAATAGATGGACCAAGAAAAAAAAAGTGAACAAAAGGTTCTCAAAATTAAGACTACCATGTAGAATTTTTTAAAAATTAGGGGCTGGAGAGATGCCACAGTGGTTAAGAACACCGGCTGTTCTTGCAGAGGACCAGGGTACAATTCCCAACACCCACATGACAGCTAACAATTGTCAGTAACTCCAGTTCCAGGAGGATTCAATGTCCCCTTCTGACCTCTGTGAGCATTGTACAACATGGGTGCACTTACACACATGCAGGTAATACACTCATACACATAAAATATATAACAATAAATAAAATAAAAATTAAAGAGAAAGATGGCTCAGCAGTTAAGAGTACATACCGCTCTTGCAGAGGACCAAGTCCAGGTCCCAGCACCACATCAGGAGGCTTACTGCCTGTAACTCCACCCCTCAAGAGTATCTGATGCCTCTGGCTTCCAAACAGACATACATGCGCACATGCATATACCCTCAAACAGACATGTGCACAATTTTTAAAAATTTGAAAAGATACAGAGAACATTATAGCTTTATGCAGCCAAATTAGTGAAGTTAGTTGGACAAATGCCTAGACAGATATAATTTGAGAAAAATAGAAAAATCTGACTATATCCAAAAGATGAATTAGTAATTAAAAAATCTGGGGCTGGAGAGGTGGCTCAGCAGTTAAGAGTGCTGATTGCTCTTGCAGAGGACCCAGGTTAGATTCCCAGCACCCACATGGCACCTAAGAACTGTCTTAAAAAAATAATTAGGGGATGGAGGGATGGCCTAGTGGATAAGAGCTCTGACTGCTCTTGCAGAGGACCCGGGTTCAATCCCCAGCACCCACATGGTGGCTGAGAACCGTCTTTAACTCCAGTTCCAGGGGAATCTGACACCCTCTTCTGATGTCCACAGCATTGCACGACACAGGTGCACAAACCTACATGCAGACAGTACATTCATACACATAAAAATAAATGTCTTTGATAACAAAATAATTTAAAAACTCTGCCCACAAAGAAAAGCCCAGGATCAAATGTCTTCATAGCTGAATTCTACCAAATATTCAAAAGCAAATCTTTCACAAATTGTGGTGGCACATGCCTTTTATCCCAGCACTCAGGAGGCAGAGGTAGGGAGATCTCTGTGAGACTGTGGCCAGCCTGGTCTACATAACAAGTTTCAGGCCAGCTTGGGCTACAGGGAAACTCTATCTCAAAAAGACAAAAACTAAAACAACCCCCCCTCCAAAACCAAAAAGAAATTGTTCCTAAAAATAGGAAACAGCTCTCAATTTATACCACAATTATATCAATTTATATCATCACCCTGATAAGAAATCAAAGAAATCACAGTATCATGTATCATCAGTCTTATGACTGTTCACATAAGAACACTCAACAAAGTAATTATCAAACCAAACACAAAAATATAAAGAGTAATATATACCATGATTATATGGGATTCACATCAGAAACATAAGGTTGGTTTAATATCTGAAAATCAAATAGAATAAAAAACAAAAATCACATGATTATCTCAGCAGATATAGAAAAGGGCATTTGGGACTGGAGAGGTGGCTCAGTCATTAAGAACACTGGCTGCTCTTGCAGGGGACTGGGTTTGAATCCCAACACACACATGGTGGCTAACAACCATCCATAACGCCAGTTCCAGGGACTCCAATGCCCTCTTTTGACCTCCTTGGGTACCTGACAGGGGTGTACTTACACACACGCAGGCAGTACACTCCTATACATAAAATATTTTCAACAAACCTGTGATATCCTTCCTTCTCTCTATCCCTCCCTCCCTCCCTCCCTTCCTTTTTCTTTCTTTTTGAGACAGGGTCACATCACATAGTTCCAGCTAGCCTTAAACAGAGATCTGCTTGCTTCTGCTTCCCGGGTGCTGGGAATAAAAATGTGCCCACCCCACCTGGTTTTATCATTTCTTTTTAAAGTTGTATTGGGAGGCAGAGGCAGGTGGATCTCTGTGAGTTCAAGACCAGCCTACATATGGTCTACATAGCAAGCTCCAGGCCAGCTGGAACTAAAGGGATACCCTGTCTCAAAAATACCAAAAAAAAAAGAAAGTTGTATCAGAAATTCTTGCCATTACAAAGTGACAACAAAAGAAATTAAAGACATGGAAATTGGAAATGAAAAATAAAATTGTCATTATTTGGAAATGACAATTGTAGAAAATCGTATAAATTTACAAAAAATTTCATTAGAACTAATGACTAAGTTTGCAACATAGTAGGATGCAAGGTAAGTATATAATGGCCAACTGTGTGTCTCTATACTGGCAAACATTTGAAAATACAATGAAGAAAACAATTCCATTTGCAATGACATAAAATATTCAGAAATAAATTTAATAAGTGATATGCAAGACTTATACACCAAAATCATAAAATATTCAGAGAGAAATCAAAGATCCAAAATAAAAGGAGACGAGTGCTCAGGTTAATGAGCGGAAGACTCATCAGGATGTCGCTTTGTATAAATGTACCTATGGATTAAAGCCAGTAGACTTTTTGGTTTTGTTTTTGAGACAGTATCTCCCTCCATAGCCTTGACTGGGCCAGAACTCACTCTATAGCCCAGGCTGGCCTCAAATTTGTGGTAATCCTATAATCCTTCTGCCTCAGCTGGTATGATTACAGGCATGAGCCACCATGTCTGGCTTCTAATAGGCTTTTGTGTGTGTGTGTGTGTGTGTGTGTGTGTGTGTGTGTGTGTGTATTTTCAAGACAGGGTCTCCCTGTAGCCCCAGCTGTCCTGGAACTCACTCTGTAGACCAGGCTGGCCTTGAACTCACAAAGATCCGCCTGCTTCTGCCTCCCAAGTGCTAGGATTAAAGGCGTGCACCACCATGCCCGGCCTAATTTCTATTTTTTAAAAACCTATTGGTAGCTAGGCATAGTGGTGCACCCCTTTAATCCTAGCACTCGGGAGGCAGAGGCAGGCAGATCTTTGTGAGTTCAAGGCCATCCTGGTCTACAGAGTGAGTTCCAGGACAGCTGGGACTACAGGGAGACCCTGTCTCGAAAAGACCAAAAAAAAAAAAAAAAAAAAAAAAATAGAAATTAGAAATTGAGGGCTGGGAGATGGCTCAGTGGTGGAGAGCACGGGCTGCTCTTGCAGAGGACCGGGTTCATTTCTCAGCACACACATGGCAGCTGATAGCTGTCTGTAACGCCAGTTCCAGGGAGCTGACCCCTTCTTCTGACCGAGGTGGGTATTGTGACATGGGTGCACTTAGATACAGGCAGGGAATATACTCATACACATAATTTAAAAAATTACAAAATAGAAATTTATCAGATTCTAAGATTGATATGAAAATGCTTAGGACTCTGAATAGCCAAAATAACTTCCTAAAATACAAGTGTGGGAGATTTGTATCACATGATTTCAAATTTTAGTAAAGTTATGATTGATTTTAATAACACTGTAATAAATGTGAGTCAATATTGGTGTGAAAATAGAGGGATATATCAATGAAATATAGTAGTGAGTCAAGAGGTGTACCCTTTTATTTGTACTTGTTTTTATGTTATTTTATTTATTTAATTTATGCTTGCTTTAATTCATCTTTCGATGCTCTAACAGCACAGGTGAATGGGTAATTTACTATATACTGACTCACAGTTCTGGAGTCTGGGAGATCCAGTATCAAGACACCAGCATTTTATTGCTATGTCAAACTTATGATGGGAAGAGGGAAAGAGTAAAAGGGGCTAAACTCATGCATTTATTTTTTTATTTTCTTTTTGTCTTTTTGAGACAGGGTCTCCCTGTAGCCCAAGCTGGCCTAGAACTCACTATGTAGACCAGGCTGGCCTTGAACTCACAGAGATCAGAGTGCCTCTGCCTCCCGAGAGCTAGGACCAAAGGCTTGTGCCACCACGCCTGGCCATTATGTATTTACTTATAATTATATCCATTCTACCTGTGAGTGTGGGCATTCATGGCCCGGTTACTTCTTTTTTTTTAATTTTTTTTTTTATTCTTGTATGTGTATGAGTGTACTGTCTGCATGTAGGTCTGTGCACCTGTGTTGTGCAATGCTGCGGAGGTCAGAAGAGGGCATCAGATTCCCCTGGAACTGGAATTAAAGACGGTTCTTAGCCACCATGTGGGTGCTGGGAATCAAACCGGTGCTCTTAACTGCTGAGCCATCTCTCCAGCTCCACAGCACTGTCTTTTGATAATTGTGCAAAGCAATTCAATGAGGGTTGAATAATTTTCAGTAAATGATGTTGGTACAATTGGATATCCATAGGAAAAGAATAATGAAGAGCTGTGGGAGTCATGAACCTCACAAAGGAATAGTGGGGCATACCTTTACTCCCAGCGTGTGGGACAGTTGGAGGGCTAGCCTGGCTTACACTGCAAGAACTTGCTTCAAACACTGGCAATCAATTGATCAATCAACCAACCAATCAATCAACTAATCAATCAATCAATCCAACAAGCAAAACCAAAAACATAAAAATGGGAAAACCACAACCAAACAAGTGACAAAATCGTAAACACAGAGCTAGGTCAAGGTAAGCAGACAGCCCTCCACATACACAGATTGTAACACCTGTATAAGCTAATCTAGAAAGGATAGATATGCAATGGAGGACACAGCATCTGCATAGTGTTATTTTTAATAAAAATGCAAAAGCCGAATCTAATTATGAGGAAACAGCAGACAAAGCCATAACGGATGGGCTCCTACGAATAACTGGCTTTCATTCTTAAAAAATGTCAAGGTTGGACTAGAGAGACGGCTCAGCAGTTAAGAGCACTAGCTCCTCTTGGAGAGGACTGGGGTTTTGTTCCCAGCACCTGCATGGCAGTTAACAATCATCTGTAACTCCAGTTCTAGGGGATCTGATACCTTCTTCTGACCCTGTGGACATTGTACAAAACAGGTGCACTTAAACACATGCAGGCAATACATCCATACGTATAAACATTTTTTATTTTTATTTTTTAAATTTTATTTATTTTTGTATGTGTATGAATGTACTGTCTGCATGAAGGTCTGTGCACCCATGTCGTGCAATGCCTCGGAGGTCAGAAGCGGGTGTCGGATTCCCCTGGAACTGGAGTTATAGACGGTTCTTAGCCGCCATGTGGGTGCTAGGGATCGAACCTGGGTCCTCTGCAAGAGCAGTCGGTTCTCTTAACTGCTAGGCTATCTCTCCAGCCCCCATATAAACATTTTAAAATGTCAAGGTTGACACTGGAGAAATGGCTTAACAGTTCAGAGCACATACTGCTCTTGCCAAAGATCCAGGTTCAGTTCCAAGCACCCAGGTCTGGTGGCTTGAAGCTACCTGTAACTCCAGGGGACCCTATGCCCTCTCTGTCCTCTAAGAGTAACTGTACTGATGGGCACATACCCACCCAGAGACACATTATTAAAACTAAATCTTTAAGCTGGGTGCATTGGCATATGACTTTAATTGAAGCACTCAGGGACTGGAGAGATGGCTCAGGAGTTAAGAACACTTGCTTGGTTTAGTTTCTAGCACCCATGTGGCAGCTCACAACTGTCCTTAACTCCAGTTCCAGGAGATCTGATGTCCTCTTCTGGCCTCTCCAGGTACCACACACACATGGTGTACATATACAATAGCGAAGAGCTGGAAGCAGCCCAGGTGTCCCTTAACTGATGAGTAGATAATGAAGATGTGGTACATTTATACAATGGAGTTCTATGCAGCAGTGAAGAAGGATGACATCCTGAAATTTGTAGGCAAATGGATGGAACTGGAAGCTGTTATGCTGAGATAACACAGTCTCAGAAAAACAAATGATGTTATCCCTCATTTGTGGCTCCTAACTTTATACGTAAGTCAAAGTGGTAACTGGTCAGTAAAGATAATATCACATTGATTATTATCACTATAGATATAGATTAAAGTACAGGTTTCTATTTTTCTCAATTCTAAGATTTATGAGAAAGAACAAATGTTTTTTCAAGTATGTTAAAATATACATGAACTCACTATGTAATTTAGAAAACTTATATTTATATAACATATATTTATATAACTGTATAGAAGCTTATGGTTAAATTGCAAATCACTAAATATGTTTTACAATTAATTATAGTTTCATTTCAGACTTTGTAAATTTGCTATATGTAAGCATTAAAAAAAATAGCCAGGAATGGTGGCACATGCCTTTAATCTTAGCACTTTGTGAATTCAAGGCCAACCTGGTCTACAGAGCGAGTTCCAAGTCAGCTTCGGTTACAGGGAGACCTTGTCTCCAAAAGACAAAAAAAAAAAAAAAAAAAAAAAAAAAAAAGGCCAGGTGTGGTGGTCCACTCCTTTAATCCCAGCACCCGGGAGGCAGAGGCAGGTGGATCTCTGTGAAATCCAGGCTAGCCAGAGCTACATAGTGAGACCCTGTCTCAATAAAGAAATAATAAAAAAAGGTAAGTCAAATTCATGAAAGAGAAAATCAAAGCACTGTTGTAGATTCAAGGACATTGAAAGCAAAAACAAAATGCAGGGTGAGATCCCAAATTCAATTCTGGAGTGAGGAACAAGAATTGTAGACTGTTTAATATGGGGATAATTGAAAAGTGTAAATAGTGTATGTGGATTTAATAGTAAATGTCTTGATTTTGTTAATTTGTACTGTGGCTATGTTAAAAAAAAAATGAGGGCCATTGAGATAGGTCAGCGGCTCTGTAAAGGTGCTGGCCTTCACACCCGGCAACCCTTGGAACCCGGGTCAGGACGGAAGTAGAGAACTGACTCCCTGGAGTTGTCCTCTGCCCTTTATATATGCACAGGGCACATACAAGCACATCTGCGTGAACACATACACATTTCTAAAATAAAAAATTGTTTTATGGTCTTTAAGCCCACAGAATAAAGTTCAGACTATATTCTGATTTGGAGTCCCACCCTTGCCTCTACTTGCCTTTCCTGATTTCTCAGATTCCTCTCCAAACACTTTCAGGCTCCCTGGTGTCTGCTTCTGTCACTGTCTGGATTGTCTGACCCTGAAATCCTCTTCGTTTTTCACAGGTCAACTCAAATGTCCCAAATCCCCAAGGGTAGGCTCTCTTTCTGCACATGTGCTGTTAGCAACAGCCCCTTCTTTATATACCACTGTGGACTTTCACTGCCTTTCCAACTCTCTGGCACACAGTAGATTTCTTCTGTTAAGTCTCACCATAGCTTCATTTTCTAGCCCCCCCCCCCCCTTTTTTAAGCAAAAGCACCAAGTGCCTGCTGATGATTATTAGTATTCGGGCAAGATTAAATGATGATGTAACTATTGGCAGGGAATAAATGTAACTGGCTGAAAATATTTTTCCTAGTTATCAGTCACCTTCATCCTAACTTCAGAATTTGTAAAGTATTTGACTTTCCAGTTATGAAGTTTTCTGTACAAAGGCGATGACAGGAACAGAGCTGGATGTACTGACAATTAAAGACAGACAGCCAGGTACATGGGTAAGGGATCCTTGGCTGGGTTATTAAATTCTTTAGAAAATTTCCATGGAATTTCTTTGCAAAATAATATACATAGAAAAACACTGGGTTATTTTCATGGCCACATTACAAAACAAGTCCTGAGGGAGGTAGAAAGTGAGGTGGAAAACAAAATTAAGATAAGGAGAGGAAGTGGGAAATAGGAAAAAAGAAGGACTGGAAAAATTATTTCATAATGTAAGGTTGTAGGAAAGTATAACATCAGGAGCAGCGGAGCCAGGCCAGGCGGTTTAGGGATTCTGCCACTGAAAGTTTCGTTTCCTGTGAAACCAAACATGCATTATGTTTAATACACTGGATCAGGAAAAGACACTATTGAGTCATTTTGATCTGTCTCACAGTACTGAATGTCCACATTTCAAAAGAACACACCCCTATGTACAAACATGCCGCACTGGCCAGGCAGTCTGAGATTTATTACCCCCCCCCCCCGTGAAAACTAGCTCACCACTTAATTTACATAATCTATGTAAATCATTAATCTATGTAACTCATTTTGTTAAAGTCCACACTTCATGTGTGCACATAAACGATCTGAAGTTGGCCAAACCCCACTTTCTGTCCAAGCCTCTGACTCTGAGCCTTCTTCCGTGGCTGACTTTGACCAGTTGAGGCCAACTGCCGTGAGTGGACGCCCAGCGGAGCGCCTGCCCCTCCCTGGTACCTGCCGTCCACGCGACCTCGCGCGGCTCCTCTCCCGCGGGGACCAACACTTACACTTGACGCAGTGTGCCCGCGGGGACGGACAGTTGGGGCCCACGCGAGTCCCGCAGCCGCCGCGCGGCAACTACCCAGCCAGCCAGCAGCAGCGTCGCCCGGGGCAACCGGGACGCTCAGGCCACACAGGGTGTCGCCGTTGTAACCGACTGGCTAGGGCACCTTTCCACCCAACCGAAGCGCACGCTGGATGCCCAGGGTGGATGCCGAGGGCGAGGGCGCCTTAGTTCCTCCCCGCAGGGCAGATCTCTAGTTTACGAGCTCCACGGTCTCGAGCTGTCACTCGCTCCTACCTGATCCTTGCCCTTTACGGAGCCAAGTTCTGAGACATCATCTGCAGCTCATTAATGCCAAGCAACCTCTCTCTCCACCGTCTGGGCCGATTCAGAGTAAGACAGGTTTGCCACCCAGTGAAGAAGAAAGCCAAGTAAACAACGTCACTGAATGTTGCCTGGAGACAAGCCTATTAACCTCAGGAAAGAATTTTTGTCAAAAAAAAAGAAAAAAAAAGAGCAAACTAATATTTTTTTTTCACATAAATTTATTTATTTATTTATTTTTAACAAATCTAGACCCGTGTTCCCGCTCATTCCCCCACCCCGCCAGAGCTCATGCATTCTGCCAAACAAGCTTTCCATCTTATTAGTCTTTCTCAACATTTTCCATGGGGAAGTTGACTGTTTTGAGCAGAAGTTCACTGTTTCAGTCAGTTCTTTGATGCAGTCTTTTCTGTTGTTGTTGTTGTTTCCAAGATGCATTATGCCCAACTGCTTTGTACAAAAGCTCAGGGGGCCCTACACAAGAAATACTTACAACTGGGTAATTGGCACTAGCATCCACAGATGAGGGATACCATTCGTCGTTTGTTTTTCTGGGACTGTGTTACTTCACTCAGCATGATGTCCTCTAGCTCCAGCCATTTTCCTGCAAAGCTCGTGATGTCGTCTTTCTTTACTGCTGCATAGAATTCCATTGTGTAGATGTACCACATTTTCTCTATCCACTCGTCAGTTGAGGGGCATTTAGGTTGGTTCCAGCTCCTCGCTATTGTGAAGGGAGCTGCAATAAACATGGCAAGAGCAAACTAATATTAATGAACACAAACACCCCCCCCCACACACACTCTTGAACATCAGCAAGATGCTCTTCAAGCTTTGATTTAGGATGTCCAAGCTTCCTCTTCTTTATCCATCTCACTTTTCTCAGGAATATATTCAAATATTGCATTTTAAGCAAACAAAGTCAAGTCAAAACCCACCTTTCTCCTCTTTTCAAGACAAGACATTTCCACTAAATCCATCTACTGCTGTAGAGTTTATCCCCTCATGCTAGAAAATACAACTGCACAAATAATCCCCTCTGTAAACCCTGCTGGCCTGTTTCCATTGTCACTGGATTTGATTTCTGCAGTTTTTTTAAAAATTTTTTAATTTTTATATTTTTTGGTCTTTTCGAGACAGGATCTCCCTGTAGCCCCGGCTGTCCTGGAATTCGCTCTGTAGACCAGGCTGGCCTTGAACTCACAAAGATCCGCCTGCCTTTGCCTCCCAAGTGCTAGGACTAAAGGCATGCACCACCACGCCCGGCGAAGGCTATCTTTTTTGTATTTACATTGTGTTTTGAGACAGTCTTGCTCCATGGGTTGCCTTTAACTTCTGACCACCCCCCACCAATCAAACTCTAGAGCTGGGATTACAGGCCTGCTCAGTGTCATTCAGCCTGTGCCTCTTCTTACTGTTGCCATTTACTTTTAGTGCTCTCAGCTGCTCACATTGTTAGAACGAAAGCTAGAAATCATGACTCTTTTTCTCCAGGAAAAGGGCTTGGATGCACTTGGAAATAAGCAATATATGTTTAAGTAATCGTGTCTAAACAGCATATGCTCTGAGTTTTGACTAGAGTTATCTAAAAGCATCAACTGTCAAGTTACCTGTATGAAACTTTTATTTTTTAATTCTGAATACTTTGAATGGGGCTGGAGAGATAGCTTTGTTAAGAGTACTGGGTGCTCTGGCAGAGGACCTGGGTGTGGTTCCCAGCACCAACATGGCAGATAACAACCGTCTATATCTCCAATTCCAGGAGATCCGATGCCCCTTTCTGGCATCTGCAGGCACTGCATGGATGTGGTACACAAACATACACAGCCAAAAGACTCATATGTATAAAAATAAAAGCAAAATACTTTAATAAGAAAAATGCTTTTTGGTAAGCAAAAGATTAAGAGGACATTAGCCTCTCTTGTTGCAGACACAGTGAAAAATCTGCAATTCAACTGAAGAAAAAAGAAATTCAGCAGGAAAGACACCGGAGTACACTTCTGTGGCCAACGGGCCTACTGTGTTCTATGTAACAGTCCAGCAAAGTGTTCTACGTAACAGTCCAGCAGAGTTATACATGCCTTGAGTCAGGTTCGTAGGTCCAGATCTCATCTCAGCTCTACCACTACCAGGAACCTTCTGTGCCTCAGTTTCTTCATGTGTAAAGTGAAGTTAAAAAGTACCCGCCGTGTTTACCCAGTACCTTTTACATTTGTACTAGTAACAGTAAAAACTCTCTACTACAGTTAGGCACATACTTGGCAAGCTGTCAACAGGCCCATAAACAACTGTCTTTCTCAAAGCCAGATTTACACAATTAGCTCCCAAGATACGCAGTCTCAACATAAAATGAAAACAAAAATCGATTTTTTTCTAACATTTACAATAGTTGATTTCTTCCATTGGAGTTATAATAAGCAAAAGCTCCTGGGGAACCTAGGAATCTGCATGTGAAGCCGTCATTATCAACAGTTCTCTGAAGTTAAGCTCTGCCAATCACATTCGAAATGCTGAATTTAATCTATTCCAGTGGATTTTACTTTGTGGCACATATCAGGATAATTGGTACTTTATAAAAATAAAGGTAATTGGGGCTTACTCCCAAAGATTACAAGGGAAAAATTTAAAAGGTCATGCTGATAATGTTATACATTTTTTGTTTTGAAACTATTTTTAAGTGCTTGACAGCCTAACATGCGATGAACATTTCTGAGGTGAACACACAGAACCTGGACAGCGGGAGGAGCAGCGGCTGAGGACAGGGCTCGACCACCTTGGTAACAAATGCAGAATCTTGATTTCTTGAAAAACTTTCCCATGAGATTTTCAGTTAATGATGCCAGAAATGTATTTTAAAACACTGTCATTAGTTGGGAAAAGCAATGAGTATTTACAATTGCTCTAATTATTGGACATGGAAATGCCTCTGAAGTAAATGACCCCAGGTTGTGGAAATCAATAGAAATGACATTTCTTGACCACCTTCTCACATTCTTCCCACTTAAATCTTTCTGTTCCTTTCTAGAACTGCATTCCCCAATATACCCCCTTCCTGCTTCAGGCCATCGAAAATTACTTTCTGCAAAGGATCAGATAGTAGATATTTAGGTTTTGCAGGCCAGACTGTTCCTTTGAAACCACTCAAGTCTGACACTATGGTATGAACGCAGCCACAGACAAGTTAATACATGGGTAGTGCTATGTTCTAATAAAACTTTATTGACAAAAACAAGGTAGGCCAGATTCGGCTAAGGTATAAGTTATCAACTCCTACCTAACCTAAACACTGTGAATGTTAGAAGTTGAATATTCTACAAAAGATAACCCTTTCTCAAATGTGGGACCAAAAACTTGATAAAAACTGAAAATTCAGATCAAATACTCATAATTTGGAAGACCAGAAGTGGATAAAGACTTAGCACGGAAGTACCCCCCCTTAATATATTTTAATGCTATTAAGCCAGATGACAAGCTACTACACAACAGCATGTTAAAAAACATATTTATTTTACACTATGTACAATCAGGAACATATTTAAAATCATTATCAATTAAAATAAGAGCATAAACCACAATTTAGTTTGTTCTTAGTGTATACATACATTAAAATATAAAGAACGTATACCAAAAGAGCCAGGTGTGCATTCTGCCGTAACTTCATATATACCTATATTTATATAGATATATCTATTCCATTGAAAAAAAAATCAAAAATGATTTTAACCAAACTAAGTTCCGTGATGTGTGTAGAAACCATTACAATGTTTGTATGAGGTAGTAACTAAATTATTTTGGCCATGTGTTAATACTCTACATTAAAAGAAATATGAAAATGATCATAAAATAAGGCCAACAAAAATAAAAATTCCACTAGAAATTTGGATCACTTCACTCTGGAATGTTACAGTTCTTCAGTGTGATTATGTGAAATGTCTAGTGGGAGTCTACGACGCTAGTGTACTCTGCAGTCACGCGGACGTCTGCCGCATTCTATCACGGCACCACTGCTTTGTGATTTCATTTTTTTCAAAGGTGTATTCTAAGCACAGACAAGCAATCTTACAGGATTTGGCTTAAATATAAAAAGGTCAGTTACTACAACAGGTGGTAATCTGTTTGTTTCACATAGAAAACAATCCAAATACATTTAAAAAAGATGTTGTGGAGCCAAATATGTATTCACAACGTCACAGCTTACTTTGTGACTTAATACATCACATATCAATACTCTGTGCAAATATAAACACCAGTGTACTTGCATTAAAATTAAAAACAAGATTATAAAATGATTACAGCTTCCATTACAATTTTAAATGTTATAAGATTTATATTCATATTACTAAATTACATATAATAAAAATACAATAGTGTTAAATGTTTTGTTTCATTGCCAGCATCCCATTTTGTATTATAACCACACCTAAGAATATACTAAAGAATTCTTAAAATATTACTCCCAGTTGCATTTTAATCAACATTTACATCTGTACAGATAAGACCCTTACTTTTACATCTCATAAAAGTACATTATCTACAACGATTCTTAGTGTATGCCTTCAACAATATTAAGTTTCACAGAAAAATACCGCTTATATGTACAAAGATTACATAACAATGAAATAAGCACTTGTGTGTTTCAATATGCTAAATAGATCCATACTACTTAAAACAAAAAGTCCCCCAATTGTCTCATGCCACAATAAATTACAAGGGGCAGAGGCGGCTCTTGCAGCTCTGTGTGGCTTGAGCATCCAGCAAGGCTGCAGCGGTGTTCCTCCTCTCTCAGATGCCTACCCAGCACACCGAGTCTCAGTAACTGTTTTCATGACCCGCCAGGATGTATAAATTGCTATTTGCTGTTGGGTTATCAGTTGGCCTACTTTCCAAAACCACGACCCTAAAAGTAATAAAAAACATACAACAAAACAAAGTTATTCTTGAAAACTAACATTGGCAGAAAAAGAAAATCCCATTCCATCTCCATTAGGGGTCTCTGTTGATGCTACCCATTTGATATATGAGCAAAAACCATTTGTAGTCACTGTGCTTAAAGGGCCAGTTTCATCTCTGGGAAGGTACTCCCTCTCCCTCCTCCTCCTCCCTCTCCCTCCTCCTTTTTTTTTTTTTTTTTTTTTTTTTTTTTTGGTCTTTTTGAGACAGGGTCTCCTTTTAGTCCGAGCTGGCCTAGAACTGCTCTGTAGACCAGGCTGGCCTTGAACTCACAGAGATCCATCCACCTGCCTCCTCCTTTTAAACCAAGGTTCTAACAGAGTGAAGGGCAAGGGGTAAGCAGAAAGCAATAATAGAAGAATAATACGGGGACTTGGTTCTCACGATTAAGATGTTAAACTTTATTAGCTGGTTTGGTCAGAATACAAGTCTGAATCTTATCTGGCATGAAAAATAAAAAGTCTCATTTGTTAACATGGTTTTTCCTCTTTCTGCTGCTATGAATCACTTTAGATAGTATATTTAATGCAAAATGGCACTGACAACCCTAGGAATTCCTGCTACTTATTATGAGGAGTTTTTCATAGCTTGAAAAAAACATTGTTGAATATATTGCTGAAATTTCAATTCTCTTGAAAAAGCAACCAGTTTCACGCTGGGTTGAGAAAACACACATTTATGTATTTATGTATTTATTTATTTATTTGGTCTTTTTTTGAGTCAGGGTCTCCCTGTAGCCCCAGCTGGCCTGGAACACACTATGAAGACCAGGCTGGCCTTGAACTCAAAGAGATCTACCTGTGTCTTGTCTCTGGAGTGCTGGGATTAAAGGTACGATGTCTGGCTTAGGAAACAAATTTTTAGTACTAAACATTTACAGTAAATAATGTTACTTTAAATTAATTAATTTGTGGCAAGGTCTCCCTGTAAGACCCAGCTGGCCTGGAACATATATAGTATAATATATATATATATTATAATAATGTTATTTTAATTAATTAATTAATTACTTTTTATTTATTTGAGACAGGGTCTCACTGTAAGCCCCAGCTAGCCTGGAACTCGCTATGTAGACCAGGCTGGCCTTGAACTCAGAGATCCACTTGCCTCTGCCTCTGCTTCCCGAGTGCTGAAATTAAAGGCATGCGCCACCACGCCCAGCCTATAATAATTTATGTTTTTAAATTTATTAAATAATAAAGCCCAACTTCATACCTGTCAGATCCAAGGAGCCTGAAAATTCTTGTGCTATCAGAAATTTCTTGTGTTACCTGTTCAATTAAAACAAACTTTTTAATTCTTCAAGTTAAGAGATTGGCTTGTGGGTCTAGAGAAATTTCTGATGATTTTACTTGCCTAAAATATTTTGGGCTACTACTACATCTTGTTCATGCTTAAAACCCTGCATTTCCAGGATAAATGTTGGACTGAAGTATGTCACATGGCTTAGAGTTAAATTATTTTGGTAAGGCAGGAAGGATTCATAAGTTCATAAAAAGGGACAGTCTTTTTCTTTCTTTCTTTTTTTATTTATTTTTTGGTCTTTTCGAGACAGGGTCTCCCTGTAGCCCCAGCTGTCCTGGAACTCACTCTGTAGACCAGGCTAGCCAGGCTGGCCTTGAACTCACAAAGATCCGCCTGCCTCTGCCTCCCAAGTGCTAGGATTAAAGGCATGCGCCACCACGCCCAGCTAAAACAATGTTTTTAGGGACCTTTTTTTTTTTTTTTTTTTTAATGTGTATGAGTGTACTGTCTGCATACAGGTTGGTGCACCCATGTTGTGCAATGCCTCAGAGGTCAGAAGACGGTGTTGGACTCCCCTGGAACTGGAGTTAAAGACGGTTCTTAACCACCATGTGGGTGCTGGGAATTGAACCGGAGTCCTCTCCAAGAGCAGTTGGCGCTGGGAATTGAACCGGAGTCCTCTCCAAGAGCAGCTGGCGCTCTTAAACACCGAGCCATCTCTCCAGCCCCCAAGGGACAAACAGTCTTAAGCAGTGTGGTGGTTTGAATGAGAGTGTCCCCCCATAGGCTTTAAGTATTCAGACATTTTGTCTCCAGTTGGTGGCACTGTTCTTGGAGGTCTTAGGAGGTGTGGTCATGCTGGAGGAAGTACGTCATTGGGGGCAGGCTTAGTGAGTTTAACAAGCCTTGCAGTCTCCAGTCTCTCTCTCTCTCTCTCTGCTTCCTGTGCTCATTGTGAGATGTGACCCTCGGCTTGCTGCTCCAGGCCCGGCCACACTCTGATTCCCTGGAACCACCAATCATAAGCTCAAACTTTTATAAGTTCCCTTGCTCATGGTGGTTTAATCACAGCAACAGAAAAGTGACTAATACAGTTATTTGGTACCAGAGAGTGGGCTGTTGGCTGTGAAGAACCTGACCATGTGGATGTTTGGAGAAATGTGGAAGACTCTGGAACTTTGAGCTAGAAAAGCTGTTGACTACTTTTTTTAAAAATTTTATTTTTTATTTCTGTATGTGTATGAATGTGCTGTCTGCATGCAGGTCTGTGCACCCGTGCCATGCAATGCCTTGGAGATCAGAAGAGGGTGTCGGATTCCCCTGGAACTGGAGTTCTCCTAGAATTGGAGTTTCAGACGATTCTCAGCCGCCATGTGGGTGCTGGGGATCGAACCCGGGTCCTCTGCAAGAGCGGTCAGCGCTCTTAACCACTAGGCCATCTCTCCAGCCTCAGCTGTTGACTACTTTAAGCAGAGCTTAATGGGCCATTCTAGTAGAAGCCTGGAAGAAAGCATTGCTGCAAAAAATGTATTTCCAGAGGAAAATAAAGACTTAGGCAGCAACTGGGATATTTTGATAAAGAGTCTGGCAGCAGTTTGCCCACAGCCCAAATACTTGCCTGATGCTAAGTTGAAAAGACTAATGTCTTTGGCAGAGGATATTTCAAGACAGCCTAATGTAGAAATGGTGGCATGGCTATTAATGGCTGAATATTGTACAGATCTATAGTGAAGAAGAGCAGATGGGGCAGAAAGAAATGCAGAATGTACAGTATGGATCTGAAAACTGCACTAGGAAGATTAAAGGTGTGGCCAAGGCATGTGAAGGAGAGGCTCCCTTTGATAAGGAGATTAAAGTGATTAAGGAGGGTCCTAGCTATTTATAAGTAAACAATGGAAAAAGTGAGATTAAAGTGATTAAGGAGAGGCCTCAAGTAAACAGGAACTGTCCTTTCAGGGCAAGACCACACCCAGCTAATCCTCCAACCTTTGAAGGGAAAATACTGAAAGGATTTTCTGTTCTAACAAGTCCAGGGCAGAGAAAAGTTGCAAATGGGGTTGAAATAGCCCAGGGTCCATCCCAAACTTGCAGCCAAACTCGGCAGTTTCATTCACGTGGTGCTGGCTTTAGAGGCATGAAGTTTGCAAGAGTGAAGGGGTCATCAGTTCTTCCTCCACGGTTTCATAGAGCCACAGAGGCCAGGCAGAGTGCAGCAGGGGCGTCCCTGCATAAAGAAGGCCCTGATAGGCCATTGCGTGAAGCTGTGAATGTGAAGCCTGGTTGGCAGTGGAGACCCCAAGAAGACATTCGAGATGCCAGACCTGTGAGATATTGCCAAGGAGAGCTGCATACAGGGAGTGGTACCAGCCTAAGAAAGAGATGTATGTTGCAAGCAAAGCTGGAAGAGCTGAGCCATCTAAGCCCTTTGGAAGTCAAGTCCCAGAAGTCAAACATGGAGCTACTGGACTTGGTGTTTGCCCTGCTGGTTTTCGGTCTTGTTTTGGTCCAGTATTTATTTCCTCACTATGCCTCTATTCCTCCCTTTTGGAATGGGAATGTGTATTCAGTTCCACTGTATGTTGGGAGTATATGATTTGCCTTTTGATTTTACAGGAGCTTACAGTTAAGAGATTGGCCTGTGTCTCAGAAGAGATTTTGGACTATAGACTTTTGAATAGAATTGAGACTGGTAAAGACTATGGGGACTTTTAAGGTTGGACTAAATGCATTTTGCATTTTATATGGTTAGGAGCCTATGGGGCCAGGGAGTGGAATGTGGTGGTTTGAATGAGTGTCCCCCCATAGGCTTTAAGTATTCAGACATTTGTCTCCAGTTGGTGGCACTGTTCTTGGAGGTCTTAGAAGGTGTGACCGTGCTGGAGGAAGTATACGTATTGGGGGCAGGCTTAGTGATTTTAACAAGCCTTGCGCGTCTCTAGTCTCTCTCTCTGCTTCCTGGTGCTCATTCGAGGATGTGACCCTGCGGGCTTGCCTCCAGCCACCAGCCTCCAGCCACCATTTGCGTCCAGCCACAATGGACTCTGATTCCCTGGAACCCATCATCGTAAGCTCAAATACAACTCTTCCTTTAATAAGTTTCCTTGGTCATGGTCGTATTTGAACCACAGCAACAGAAAAGTGATAATACAACAGCACAGTGATAAGGAGAACAGAAGCTGAGGCACGAGCGGCTGCCGCCCCCAGGGGGCCTCGGGAAGGGCAGCCACCGTCTCAGCACTCCTTCCACGCCATGGCCTGGAAAGCTGAAAGAAATCAGCTGACTCACTTTTCAAAGCAATGTCAGGAAGTTGTTCTTGTTTTGGGTTTTGGGCTGTGTAGAAACACATGAAGCATGGAATGAAGGAATGAAGTTTATGGTTTTCAGAGAGGGGATTAAAGCATGTGTTGCTGCCTATAAACTAGACTGAACGCAGCAAGCAGAATAACGCTCCTTCTGGCGTCACGAAGAACTTTACCATGAACACACCTGCTCAAAGCAGGTTTGATGATATCTTTTTACTTATTTAATTTTTATTTTTTTTTTTTTATGTCTTTATGAGACAGGGTCTCCCTGTAGCCACAGCTGTCCTGGAACTCACTCTGTAGACCAGGCTGGCCTTGAACTCACAAAGATCTGTCTGCCTCTGCCTCCCAAGTGCTAGGATTAAAGGCGTGTGCCACCACACCCGGCTACTTATTTAATTTTTAGGAGATAGCATTACTATGTTGCCTAGGCTGGACCTGAACTCTTGGCTTCAAGTGATCCTCCTGCCTCTGCTTCCTAAACAGCTAAGACTACAGGCACATAGCACCATGCCTGGCTTCTTGTGACTATTTAATGAACATGATTTGATAAAGATTACTTACCTCATTCGATTTGAAACTTCTACCTTGCATTCCATGTTTCCAGAAAGCTAGCACACTGTCTTGTAGACAAACTAGCAGGCAAGAACAGCTCAATTACTGTTAATAGTACAAAAGTTCAACTGATAAGCATGATTTCATTCCTTTCTATCTTGTACGGCAAATTTCAATTAATAGCTAGTGTCAGGTATTAAATATTTATATGGCATCTTTACATTAAGAATTATAATACACAGGTGCATTCATCTAACTGGTTAAAAGTTCACTGAAAATAAGCTATAGAAATTAGTTTTGGGGGCTGGAGAGATGGCTCAGTGATTAAGAGCACTGTTTGTTCTTACAGAAGGTCTGGGTTTGATTCCCAACACCCACATGACAGCTAACAACTGTCTGTAACTCCAGTTCCAGGGGACCTGATGCCTTCTTCTGACTGCAGTGGGCATTCCATGACACGGGTGCACTTACACACTCATACACATAAAATAAAAATAAGAAATTAAATAAATTAGTTTTGGCCAGGCATGGTGGCACATGCCTTTAATCTCAGCACTTGGGAGGCAGAGGCAGGTGGATCTCTGTGAGTTCAAGGCCAGTCTGGTCTACGGAGCAAGTTCTGGGGATACAGGGAGACCTTGTCTCAAAAAAAAAAAAAAAAAAAAAAAAAAAAAGAAATTAGTTTTGATAAAATATTTCTTAAAGTCACACACAGAAAAGTGAACTCTCAGGAGAACTCTCAGATTCAAATATTTTACCACAGTTGCTTTTTGTTTTAAATACAGACACAACAGCTTGGCCCCCAGCCCAGCCCAGCCCAGCCCAGCCCAGGTCTCTTACTGGGCTGCCTTTCTTGCTGTAATCAATTTGCATTTATCATTTTCATGTGTGCTTAGATTTCCACATTGTAAGTTTACAGGGCCAATATAATCTTTATATTAAAGTTCCCAAATGTCAGACATTTGGCATAATGAACCCTTATTTTTGTTTTTCATTATTGTAAGTAATAATAATAATTCTTTTTTGTCTTTTTGAGACAGGGTCTCCATTTAGGCCCAGCTGGCCTGGACTCACTATGTAGACCAGGCTGGCCTTGAACTCAGAGATCCACCTGCCTCCTGAGTGCTGGGATTAAAGGTGTGTGCTACCATGCCTGGTTTTGTTTTGAGACAAGTCTTGCTATGTAGTCCTAGCTGGCCTGGAACTTGCTGTGCAGCGTAGGCTAGTTTCAAACTCATGGTGGTCCTCCTGTCTCTGGTCTCCCAAGGGCTGGGATTGCAGGGGTGCTCTGCCACGCTTAGCCTACTGTTTCCTGCTACTGCTGTTGGGCAAGGGATGTAGGCACTAGCACACCTGTGATCCCAGCACTCAGGAGGTGGGGCAGGTGGATCTCTCGGAGTTCCAGGCTAGCCTTGTCAATACAGCGAGAGCTTGTATCCAAAAAATGTACACCATCATTGAAATTGTTTAACATTCTGGTCTATTAACTATTTGTGTTAGTAGAACACACATATACATATACATGAAAAACCTTAGGCAACAGAAAATGCAGTTAAAATCTTTTAAAAAATCAAAATACCAAGTTGAATCTGAGGGTAGTATAACATGCCTCTAATCCAGCACTCTAGAGCAGAGGCTGGAGGATCACTTGGGAGTTATAGGCTATCCTGGGCTGCACAGTGAGAGCCTGGCTCCAACAAACAGACAAACAAAAATTACTGAGCTGAAGATACTGTCTCCCTGAGCAGGGCATATGAATTGCAAGTCTGGTTCTTCACTTTTTATTTTAATTATTTGTATTTTGAGATGCTATGTGACTTGGGCTGGCTTTGGACTCCTGGGTTCAAGTGGTCCTTCTGCATCAGTCTCCTGGGGAGCTGAGACTACAGGTGTGCGCTGTCCCCAGGCTTCCGTATCCCCATCCTCAGTCTCCAGGGGAGCTGAGACTACAGGTGTGCGCTGTCTCCAGGCTTCTGCATCCCCATCCTCAGTTTTCCTCATCCTCAGTCTCCAGGGGAGCTGAGACTACAGGTGTGCGCTGTCCCCAGGCTTCCGCATCCCCATCCTCAGTTTTCTTCATCCTCAGTCTCCCGGGGAGCTGAGACTACAGGTGTGCGCTGTCCCCAGGCTTCCGCATCCCCATCCTCAGTTTTCCTCATCCTCAGTCTCCCGGGGAGCTGCGACTACAGGTGTGCACTGTCCCCAGGCTTCCGCATCCCCATCCTCAGTTTTCTTCATCCTCAGTCTCCAGGGGAGCTCAGACTACAGGTGTGCGCTGTCCCCAGGCTTCTGCATCCCCATCCTCAGTTTTGGCTTCCATGTGTTTCTATTTCCTTTCTTCTTTCCTTTTTTACCAGTCTCATTATGTCGCCCAGGTCGCCTCAAACTCTCAGTCCTCCTCTTCCCCCTTCCAGTGCTGAGATCGCTGCTGTGCCTGGCCATGCCAGGTCTGAGTGTGCTTCAGAGGGGCTGAGCAGCTTCCTTCAGCCTTCTGGAGATGAGTCAGCATCCAGGGGTCTGAGAAGCCATGTTCACCCGATTCCCCTTCCAGAGAGAAGCCCCAGCCTGCACCCTTCGGCCTTCACCTGCTTCTCGGGGCAGCTCCGGGAAGCCTGCCTAACTCCCTGCTGGAAAACAGAGCTCTTCTCTGCAGTTCAAGCATAGAGCCTGAGTATGAAATTTCCAAGTACTTATAGGAAATGTGAATTGATAAACATGTGGTGAAAAAATAACATTTAACTCTTATTATTAGCATTCTTTTGAAGATGCTGTATCTGTAAGGAAGGAAACATCTAAACTGTATTTAAGTACAAAACAATTTTAGAGACTAGGTGAATGAAGGCTGACAGTGAACTCATATTTATTATGTCTCCTAAGTCTTTAGTAATACATACTTATAATTTTGATAGTGATCAGATACATCATTTTAAACAGTTCATAATGTAAATGACTACACTAAAAAACACTGACTCACCTATTGATTCAATCTGGAAGTCAAAGGTGAGTTCTGATGATAATTTTCTGCTGGATTTCAATCTTCCTTGGAGATTCACTATTTTTATACAACCTAGAGAAAAACAAAAGTCTCTCAGAAACTAGGATGAGAGAAATCTTACTAGAACAAGACACACATAAATAGAAACTTACAGTCCAAGCACACAAGGATGGTATCTCTCTCTAGTTGTGTTACATGAGTGACGTTTGTCTGTGGGGTATCTATAACACAAATAAAACTTGATAAAGTTACAGAAAACTAGAATAATTATAACAGAGGCATTTCAAAATTTCCAAGTACAGCTTCCGGTCACATGGACGGGCATCTTTTGCAAAACCTAAACAATAGCTACACTGGGCCGCTTGTGTTTGAATGCTGATGTGAATGGTCAACAAGGTAGACATTAGCTCCTGTCCGTGCTGTTGGTGATGGCGTTTATTTACAGTTATGTTTGAAACAAGGGGTCTTACCTTATAAATTAGAGCTGTGGTTGATTTCTGATTTTAAACTCATGTGTATTAATGTTCTGCCTGCATGCATATGTATATAACTGTACCATTCTCATGCAATGCCCATAGAGGGTGTTGGATGCCCTGAAACTGGAGTTACGAACAGTTGTTGGCCACCATGTGGGTTGCTGGGAACTGAATCTAGGTCCTCTGCAAAAGCAGTCAGTACTTTTAACTACTGAGCCATCTCTCCAGCCCTAGAGGCATTCTTTTTATTATAATGACTTGTCAAAGTACTTATAAACTGAGTTGTTTACATGACTTGGTTTTCATGAAGTAAAGACAAATATCCTGTATCCAGAGCTTTGTATGAACACTGAAAGTGAACTGCTGAATTGCCTTTATTCTTGATCCTACTATACTCTGGGTGGGTGGGGTGGGGGGAGTGAGGTGTGATGTGTGTGATTTGTAGTCTACCACACTTGTTTGCTACTGTCCAATGTGCTGAAACTTTAGGACATCTAAAGTCTGCCACGCTTTGAGCCTGATGCTGTTGTAAACAATCAGCACTGAGCAATATGGTACAGGCTTCAGGGGGCAAGTCAGGCCAATGAGCTCAAATTAAGAATCTGAGCCAGGCATGGTGGTGCACGCCTTTAATCCCAGCACTTGGAGGCAGAGGCAAGTGGAGCTCTGTGAGTTCCAGGACAGCCTGGTCTCCACAGTGAGTTCCAGGACAGCTGGGGCTACAGGGAGACCCTGTCTCAAAAAGGACCGCCCCCCCCCAAAAAGGACTCTGAACCTGCCTCCAAAATTTACCTTGGTAGACAGAAGACAGCCAACCTGTCATCAGCAGATAGAAAGCCAGAAAATTATTGCTTTTAATAATCTGTTCCTAAATAGCGCACTTTTTCTTTTACTGAGGTTCTGTGTATTTCACGTACGACTTCTCAGCCAAGTCCGGCCACCTCTGTTTCCTTGCTCCCCCCACCAGGGCTCATGCATTCTGCCATGCGTGTCTTTCATCTTTTTCTCAGTCTTTTTTGAATTTTTGGGTGCAGTTTACTGTTTCAGTTATAATTCCTTGACCTAGTCTTTTGTTGTTCTTTCCAATGTGTATCACTCCAAAATATGCCTACATACATGGCACATACATACCAAAGTTATGACTTCTCTTTTTAAAAATCCTAGAAAATATTTTTATGGTATGCATACATTGTGTGTGTGGTGTACGCATATGCAAATCGTGCCTGCCTGCCGGTGAGGTGATTAACACTGGGTGTTTTCCTCTACCTCTCCACGTATCTTGTTTTGAGACAGGGTCTCTCACAGAACCTGGAGCTCACTGTTTGAGCTAGACTGGCTAGCCAATGAGCCCCTGGGATCCTCCTGGCTCCTTCTGACTTTGCTCTCACAGAACTGGGATCACAGACGTGCCAGCTTTTACTTGGGTACTGAGGACCCAAACCTACCTAGGTCCTCATACCTTTACCCACTGAGTCCTCTCTGCAACCCTGAAATTGTCTATTAAAGAACACTGATGTTGCTGGGGGGGGGAGGGTTTGGCACAGTTGTCAATACCAGCTCTCAGGAGGCAGAGGGGCAGAGACAGGTAGATTTCTTTGAATTCAAGGCCAGCCTGGTTTCCATAGTGAGTTCCAGGGACACCCTGACTCAAAAAGACCAAAAAAAAAAAAAAAAAAAAAAAAAAAAAAAAAAAGCCTGGCTACTACACCTAAGATTTTTAAGATTTGTTGATTTAAAATGAAACACATGAGATTTGGGGCATTAGAGGTCAAAGCCTGAATCATTCCCTCTGTCTTCATCTCATGATCTCAAATTAATAAAGAGATTATTTTCCATTTATGTAATTCATTAAAATAAGACCACGTAAGTTCCTTGGAAAGAAGTGGTTTCAGAATCAGTCTTCTGTCAGGAAATGAGGTCTTTTATTCAATAATTAGAGTGGATTTTTTTTTTTTAAATAAAGACAGGGTTTTCAGGTGGCCTACAAGTCACTATGTATTCCAGACTAGCCTCTGCTTCGTAAGAGTTGGGATTAGAGGTGTGTGGCAGCATGCCTTGCTGGATTTAAAATTAAAATGCTTGAGAGAAGTAAGGCATTACTGAAACTGACAGACAGAAAAGTATTTCTCACCTTATAATCTTTTCCTGATAAATACAAGAAGAGGCTCAGCTGCCTCCAAGGGAAGAGAGGGAAGAAGGATTCGAATGCATGGCGACCTTGAGGGCAGAGAGAAGCCTCCCAGCATTGGCCAGAGCTAGACGTCCTCCTTCCACACCAGGTCACTGTGCTAGCTAACATCTCGGGCTTCAGTGTGGACTGGGAATGCGTCTGTGAGTCCCCCCGGTACAGAAATCCCTCAGTTCTTTTTATCCAGACTGACTCAGAAGGTTGGCTTTGAACTTCTGTAACCTTCCTGCCTCAGTTTCCTGAGTGCTAGGACTACAGGTGTGAGTACCATATCTTATGCTTATTTTCCTTTTAAGAATCTTCTAGACTTCCAACAAACTCTTGTCTAACCAAGATCTTAATACAAACTTTAACATTTCCCTCATCAGCACAAATGTGACAAAGGGCCTCCCAAGACCTTCTTTTTTTTTTTTTTTTTCCAAGACCTTCTAAAGTGGCCATTGTTTACTGTATAGCAAAACATTCTATAGAATTTTCTTGGGAAAAGGTTTTGTAGTTGTTTTTTGCAGGAGGGTATCACGTAGCCCAGGCTGGCCTCGCACTCACTATGCAGCTGAGCTTGTCCTTGAACTCCTGATCCTCCTGCCACCACCTCCGAAGTGCTGGGATGACAGGTGTGTGCCACCACACTTGGCTCTATAGTATTTTTAAAGACAAAAAAGCAAAAGGGGCTTCACCACCAATAGGTTGTTTAAAAAAAAGATAAAGACACTTAAAGGTAATGTTTTTTAAGAGTAAAAATTCAATCTGATTTATTTAGCACAAAACTTACATTTTAGTTCTATTGTTTTGCTACAACATGAGTTTCAAACTATAACAGAATTTCTGCAAAAAGTTCATTATTTGGCAATAATATTTACTAAGGTATCCAGGGTAAGTAGCTACGAAGGGATGCGCTAAGCAATTTGGCAATATAAATTTAATATTTGAGATATTAAATTATAAGAATTATTATCAACTATCCTTATACTTCAGAATAGTTTTTTACTTATGTAAACAAGATCTTATGTATTTTAACTGCAAATGACTTAAAAATTTTAAATTATCTTGAGTATAATTTGTCTCCTAAAATCTTTATACTTGTGATAATCAATGTCTTTGATAAAATTTTTAAGTGGTTTGCAGTTAAGATACCTAAGATCTTGTTTACATAAATAATTAAAGACATTGATTATCACAAGTATAAAGATTTTAGAAGACAAATTATCCTCAAGATGATTCTATGTGGCTTTCCCCTCTAAAGTACCATCTTCTTTTTTAATTAGTCCTTGAAGTATGGTCCCTGTTTCAACATTACCAGCATCAACCTTGTGCCCATTAATGAAGAATTCTGGGGCTGGGGCCTAGGATGTGCTCTCACAAGACTCCAGGTAAGTGTGCATTTGGGAAGCACCGGCATGGCATGCGTCAGCTACCCAATGGTGACGCTGATCAATATTCCTACCAAAGTGAATACCATTAAAGGCTTTGTTATTTGAGATAGGGTCTCCCATAGACCCAGCCATCCTGGAACTCACTATGTAGATCAGGGCGGCCTTGATCTCACAGAGATCCACCTGCCTCTGCCTCCCAAGTGCTGAGATTAAAGGTATGAATACCATTAAAAAGGTAAAATCAACTGATGGTTTGAGGCAGGGCAACTGGAGTTGTAATATGTAAATTTAATATGAAATACCCACATTGTATTTTTTATTATTATTATTGTTGTTGTTGTTGTTGTTGTTGGTCTTTTTGAGACAGGGTCTCCCTGTAGCCCCAGCTGGCCTGGAACTCTGTAGACCAGGCTGGCCTTGAACTCACAAATGCCTGCCTCTGCCTCCTGAGTGCTCGGATTAAAGGTGTGCGCCACCACCTCCGGCCTACATTGTACTTATTTACCTTTCTATTTTTATGAGAGTCATGTTATATAGCCCTGGCAGGCATGCAACTGAATCTTTCTGATTCAGCTTCCTAAGTGCTGAGATTCCAGGTATGCATCACTGTGCCTGGGGCCCCAGGTTGTTTGAAATGGCTCCTGTACTAATATATATTATTCATATTAATAATAGTATCAAACAATAGAATACATACAAAACTCTCTAAAAATGTGAAAAGAAATGGGAAGTACTATAAAAATATTAAGATATTTGCAAATATATCAACTGTTACTTATTTTTTGAGAAAAGTGCTTTAGTTGGTTGCATTAAAATAGCTATTTCCAAATAAAATTATTATAAATGTGTGTGCTTGGTTTCTACTTTTGGAGGGAGAAGAGGAGTGCCAGGGACTGAGCCCCACCTTTGTGCATACTAAATATGCACCTGACTATGAGCGACCCCAGCAGTGAACAGATGTGACTAATGCTAATTTATATAGACTGTGTCCTTTGAGATAAACTGCTATCTAAAATATGCGACTTTATGTAGTATGTTTCTCAAAATCATAAAACCCCTCTGGTATTTATTTTATATTAAGAGATGGAGTCCTATAAAGTTTTTTGTTAGTTTTTCTGATTAACACAATATCACATTATAACACTTTCTTTACTTGTAGGACAAGTTAAAGGAACTAAGCTTAAATTTCCTTCCCAAATAAGTAGCATACAGTCAATGAGAACCAGTTTGGGTAAATGTAATGAAAGCTTATGCCTTGGCTCCTGTTTATGGGTATGTGTAATACAACTTAGGCATCTATAGGTCAAAACA
>VZQC01013903.1:847034-863024 GCA_009823505.1 Rhizomys pruinosus | reverse complement strand
TTGCAGAGGACCCGGGTTCGATCCCCAGCACCCACATGGCGGCCGAGAGCCGTCTGAAACTCCAATTCCAGGAGAACTCCAGTTCCAGGGGAGTCCGACGCCCTCTTCTGATCTCCGCGGCATTGCACGTCACGGGTGCACAGACTTGCATGCACACAATACATTCATACACGTACGGAAATAAAATAAATAAATAAATAAATAAATAAATAAATAAATAAATAAATAAAAATTTAAAAAAAATATATAAAATAAAAAAAAATAAATAAAGTTTTTTTGTTGTTGTTGGTCTTTTTGAGAACTGACAGAGATCCACCTGCCTCTGCCTCCCAAATGCTGGGATTAAAGGGGTGTGCCACGACCCCCTCAAAGTTTTTTTTTAATTAAAAAAAATTTTTTTTAATGTGTATAAGTGTACTGTCTGCATGTAAGTTGGTGCACCCATGTTGTGCAATGCTGTGGTCAGAAGAGGGTGACAGATTCCCCTGGAACTGGAGTTAAAGATGGTTCTTAGCCGCCATGTGGGTGCTGGGAATTGAACCTGGGTCCTCTGCAAGAGCGATCGGTGCTCGTAACTGCTGAGCCATCTCTCCAGCCCCCCCTCTTTTTTAAATGTATACTGTTATGGCTTGGATCTGAAATGTCCTTCATGTTAGGCTCATGTTTTAAATTCTTTGATTTATTATTACTATGTGTTTATGTATACCATTGTGTAGGGCAGAAAGCAGAGGACAACATGCATGAGTCACTTCTCTCTTTCTACAGGGTGGTCTGGGGAATAGTGTTCAGGTTGCCAAACATGGTGGCAAATGCTTTTAACTGCTGAGCCACCTTGCCAGCCTCTCATGTTTTAACATTTTGCTTTTCAGCAGGTGGCACTATTTTGGGAAGCTGTGGAGGCTTAAGAGAAGGGGACTAGTTGGTAGAAATAAATACATCACTGGGATCAGAGTTTGCGGCTTATACATTGGCCTCTACTTTATGTCTTGCTCTCTGCTTCCTGGTCTGACAGGATGTGAACAGAGCCCATCATCACATGCTCTGCCTACTCGAACTGTTCTGTTCTACTATGCCTTTCTATACACATATGCTTTGCCAATTTAAATGTACCAAAACACAATTTTAAATATTACCAAATAGTTTTAAATGTACCAAAACTTCATAGTTTACGATTGTAGTGATTTAAGACTGGATTTTTATGAGGTTTCTGCTTGCTGAGAAATGAACAGTACATTTGTTACTTTAAAAAAAGCACAGGCACTGGCTTCAGTAATTCCATGATGATCACCAACCTGATTCTGTAAACCACGACGAGGTAGAATTTGGATTGACAGTCTCAAATCGAACCACCTGGCTGAAGTCTCGCCCTTTACTGACCCCAACACAGACCAAAGGGTACTCCTGCTCGGGAACCACCAGCATCTCACACATCCTAAGTGGACATGGTATTGGAAAGTCTATGTGCTAGGGAAAGAAACAAAAAACACATTTAGTAAAGGCCAGATCTCCTGATGAGAACAGCAGAAGAGACTTGAGTCTCAAACATGTAGAACAACTTCTACTCCAAGATGACCTCTTGGCACAGAAACTCAGGAGAATACAGACAAGTATGAATTATGAAGTATTGTTATAAAATTTCAGTTAAAATCACTTAATTTTTGGATATTAGTGCTAGAAGGAAACCTTTGCCCCTTTCTCTTCTAAGTTAGAAAATGAGGCTCAGGGCTGAGTGAACATCTGTGTCATGCAGCGTCTGTGACAGTATCCTATCTCCCAACTCATTTTCCCAAGGTTATATGCTTTTGTTTTCCTTATCAGACAAGCATTAAATACCAATTAGCAGACATACCACTTGCAAATATGGACAGAAAAGGTAGAAAGGAAAAATTCAGCCTCACATCTCAAGAGATTTCATCAATAAATGAACTTAGTTACAATGCCACTCTTTAATTTTATATACCTTTATTTTTACATTACAACCAAGAAAATAAATACATTCAGAATCTTGAGGTTAAAAAAAAACCCATTAATTTCATTAATAATCAAGGAATAAAACAATGAACCCTCATTCTTCATATCTACCAGAATGGCTAAAATGAAAAAGAATGACAAGAAGCAACATCAGAGAGGAATAAGTGAATGCTTGCACTGACAGTGGGGACAGAAATGGAGATAACGCCTGGTTAAATACACCATCCAGGTTAAAGATAAGCATTTCTGGTGGGGGCGGGCATGGGTGGGGGGAACGTGTCTAAATTTCTTTGGGAAAGGTTATATGAAATGCACAAAAGCTTAATAAAAAAATGAAGAAAAAAGATAGGCATTAAAAGAAAAGAAACATATTCCTTAGGCCTCAACAGTACTAAGGTCCACATGATGAAGAACACAGACCTAGGTTTATTGGAGACTATGCAAGAATGTTCACAGTAGCACTGTCCAGAACACACAGCCAGGAAACAGTCCAATGGCCAGGGCTGGAGAGATGGCTCAGCAGTTAAGAGCGCTGGCTGCTCTTACAGAAGACCTGGGTTCAAGTCCTAGCATCCACATGGTGGCTAACAACCATCTGTAACTCCAGTTCCAGGGGATCCAATGCCCTCTTCTGACCTCTACAGGCATTACATAACATGGGTACACTACACTCAATACACCTAAAAAAAATACAGTACACTCATAAAGTGGAAAATCAAGAGCAGGAAAATGAACATACTACAGCCAAACCAGACAACTATGTAAACAGAACTGTATAGCAGAAGTCAGGCAGAGTTGTACATGCTTTCTGATTCTGCTTACAACTGTTAAAGTGAGGAAAAAAACAGCTCTGATTTTCTGGTTCTTTCTTTTTTCTCAGCATGTAGGAAAGCCAATAATTGTGACTCTTTTGTGAATGGGCTCCATCTCATGATTTTAGATCCCGAGCTCCTGGTGACTGAGGCCAGTCCCCACAGGTGACTGACGCCTTCCCTCCAGCAAAAACTGTGCCTAGTTTAGAGTGAGTACGTAACACTGCTGAAAGATCTTTAACTTCCAGCCTTATTTTAGAACAAAAATGTAGACTAGTGATGCAAACACTATTAGAAACGTCAGCAAGAGGAAGGAAGAATACAGAAAGCATAAGAGTGGTTTTGATGCATCTGGACAAGGCCACAGAACAGAAGCAGCATGAATGTCAACTGAAACAATACCACACACAGAAACAAAAGTGATACAGATGTTCGGAAGCAGAGAGACAAGGAAAGCTCAGATTAATGGAGACAAGGTAAGGGCCTACAGCTCAAGAAGTTTCAGGACAGGGGAGTGTGAGAAAGTCCTACAGGAGAGGGTGTGTGTGCGGTGACCAGTGTCTCAGAATGCTGACAACAGGCCTCCCTAGCCAGAGCCAGGTCTAGCTCTCTGATGCCATCCATTTAGACAAGAAGAGCCAGAAAGGGTAGCTTGACACTGTCTTTGAGCATGTCTTTTTCTCCTGAACGTTGTTTGTTTTGTGAGGCGTGTGTGGTTGTGTGGTGTGTGGGTGTGCGTAGGCACACGTGGAAGCCTGAGGTCCTGCTCCATTGGTCTCTGCCTCATTCTCTTAAAACAGGGTTTCTCACTGAACATGGAATGGCCTTTTATAAAAATCAAGAAGAAATGGTTCAACATAACAGATAATGACTACCTTAAAAGATTAAAAAAAAACTTCTTTAGTACCAATGAGCCTTGATGTTAATATTAATGTAAAAACTAGTTACCAAGAGTTTAGTTGTTTGTAAGATTGTAGGCAGTATGTCTATTAGACACGAGAGCTCTATATTATACAGTTTAGGAGGACTCCTACTCTAGTTCTATTCTGACTTTAGTTTTTTTTTTTTGGTCTTTTTGAGACAAGGTCTCCCTATAGCCCCAGCTGTCCTGGAACTCGCTCTGTAGACCAGGCTGGCCTTGAACTCACAAAGATCCGCCTGCCTCTGACTGACTTTAGTTTTTATAGAGGAGCAAATGCTTATGATAATGACCACCTGATCCATTTATAGTTGCTCATAAAACAACTTTAAAATTTCTAGCATCTACTTGGAGCAACTAAAACTGAGCTGTGTCTTTAAACATCTTTTTTGATATTTTATTTATTTTTATTTTTTAGTTTTATGTGTATTGCCTGCATGTGTGTATGTGGATCCATGTTGTGCAACGCCCACAGAGGCCAGAAGAAGGTGTCAGATCCCTGGAAGTGGAGTTACCAATGGCTGTCAGCGGCCATGTGGGTGCTGGGAATGGAACCCTGGTTCTCTGCGAGAGCAGCCGGCGCCCTCGGCTGCTGAGCTCCAGCCCCATGTTCACACACTTAAAAAGGTTTTTGGTTTTATTTTTTGAGACGAGATCTCATGTAGCCCAGGCTGGCTTTGAACTACTGATCCACGTCTGCCTCAACCTCCCAAGTGCTGGGACTTGACAGGTATGCTCCTCTCTGGTTTCCTTTAGAACTTTAATGTAGATCTTTACAATCCTGTCAAAAAAAAAAAAAAAAAAAAAAAAAAAAAAATCATTAAATAAACTGGAGAATTAAATGAAAAAAATCTTTTAAAGAATAGAAAAGTTGACACCTAAGTGTTCATAAAAATACCATAGGTTGCTGGGGATGGTAGTGCTTGCCTTTAATCCCAGCACTTGGGAGGCAGAAACAAGGTGGATCTCTGTGAGTTTAAGGCCACCCTGTTCTGCATAGTGAGCTCCAGGCCAGCTGGGACTAAAGGGAGACCCTGTCTCAAAAAGACAAAACCAAACCAAAACCAACCCCCCCCCACTCAGGTTATATGCTTACCTTAATTAACATAAATTTCTGCATTGGTTCAACCCATTCTAATAGAACAATGCTAGTCTGAAGTGCCCCGCACAGGTATTTATGGCCTGTGTAAGGATTTCTCACTGAAAAGGCAAAAGAATAAACATGAGTTCTCTTATCATATCCTTATAATAATAGTTACATGTTGAGAAAAAAAAAAGCAGGAAAAAACCCCCAAAGCAGGCTGCCAGTCCAATAATTAGAAGGGTGAATGAGAACTATTATTTCAGGAAATAGCAAGAAATGTCCTTTAGCTCTTAAGGGATTATTGTTTAAATGAACACATGAGGCTGCTGGTCCTTGTCAGGTGTCACGTATATGGCAGCAGGGAAGTTAGCATCCTGAAGAGGGGGTCAGAGTGAATCTTGTGAGAATTTGTCCAATTACAGGACACGCACACTTAGGTGGCTCACAGGGTGCTTTTGATAGCAATGTACAGAGGCAATAATCCTTTGGTTTTAGGAATAAAATATTTGCAAATATCTTCCCTTTTTACTAAACTCCCATGGTCTGCCAGACATGGTGGTGCATGCCTTTAGTCCCAGCACTGGGGAGGCAGAGATGGGTATCTTTGTGAGACTAAGGCCAGCCTGGTGTACATAGTGAGTTCCAGGTTAACTGAGGCTACAGGGAGACCCTGACTCAACCCTTCCCCTGGTCCCCAGAAAAATAAAGATAATATATGGAAATAAGGAGCTTTAAAAAACAACAAGGACAACAGCAAAATCCATAAACTTCACAGTAAAATCCATCCATAAACTTCATAGGTTTGAAACAGTTAAATGGCAGAAGCAGTGAAGACTAAAATCAGCCAGCCAAAGCCAACAGAAAAGTCTAGATGAAATCAGGCACAAGAAAAACCTGGTCCCCTTTTCCACATGTAGAGCCACGTCAGTCTGTTCCTGGCTGAGCTGGAGCCACAGAGTCCATGTGCCTCCTCCCACCCTGCTTTGTCCTGAGCTGGCTGTTTGGTTTTGGCATGAGCATTCTGCCCGTCTCCTGGCTTAGTATCTCAGTCTCTGACGTCTTCTGTCTAGCTCAGCTTGTGCTTGCTGGTATACAGTGACTAGAGCTCATGTTCACATGGGGCCCCACATACTCTACCTGCTCACACTAATCCATCCATCTCTCTACAACCTGTAGCCAGACAAGCTGGAACAAAGCTGGAACAGTCAGCATTTAGTATGTGTTAGGACTTTTGTTTTTGCCTCACATTTACATCATTTTCTGTTTGAAATGTTCTTTCCAGCCATTCATGCTAAATTCTTTGGAGGCCTAGCCAAAATGCCACCTTCCTCATTTGGCTTGTGTTAACAGCTCTTTCCACATATCTGGTGAAGTAGTGACAATGCATTCACTTCCCTCTTTTTTTTTTTTTTTTTTGTCTTTTTTTTTTTTTTTAAGACAGGGTCTCCCTGTAGCCCCAGCTGTCCTGGAACTCACTCTGTAGACCAGGCTGACCTTGAACTCACAAAGATCCACCTGCCTCTGCCTCCCAAGTGCTAGGATTAAAGGCGTGCACCACCACGCCCAGCTCACTTCCCTCTTATAACAGAAGTAAGTTAAGGGAAATAAAATTTTTTTTGTTACATGTAAACAGAAAAAAAACAAGCTGTTATTAGGGTGGGGAAGCAACTTAGTCTAGAAGACTATAACCTTCGCACCCCAAGCATAAGGTCTTACAAACTAACGGCACGAGAATACACGGGTGAACAAAGGCAGCCTCATGAGCCACTGGCAAGCAGAAGAGCCTCCTAAGAAAAAGTCCCTCCACTCTATCCATCTATCCTAATAGTCAACAAAGTATTTGCTAAACACCAGATGTGTGGAAGGTACTGTATTTGGTTTAGTCTATACAAGTTACAAGACATTTGTTTTGACTTAATGGGGAAAACCACATTATCCCTGGTCTGACCTGGTCTCTTTAGCTACTCTGAAAACTGGGAAAGCCACATGGTACTGGGTAGTGCACTTACCGACACAACACTTCTGACACCACTTGGTTTCAGGGATTTTTGCTGATACAGCAAATTTCCTAAATGAGGGAAAAAAATTTGATATAGGCAGGAAACTGTTTATAATGAAGGTGTTGTTACACATCAATGGAGAGAGGATGAGCTAAGAAAATTAGTGCAGGTAAGTCATATATTAAAATAAGACTATAGGGGCTGGCAACTTGGTTCAGGAGGTAAAGAAAGGTGCTTGCTACTAAGTCTGAGGACCCGAGTTTGGGAATTTGGACAGTGGAACCTACTGCTGAAAGTTGTCCTCTGGTCTTCACACATGCACCATGGCACACACTCCTGGACACACACACAAAATAAATACGTAAATCAATGCAAACAGATGTCATTCAATATACTGAATCAGTAACTCTGGTTTACCAAAAGGTACCACTGACAAGAATGAAGATATACCAAGAACAGAGAAAAGATAAATTTAAGCAGTATAAAAATTTGTTTAAAAAATTTGTTTTAGTACTATAACAATTTGTTAAGACTGTACCATCTCTTGCTTAGACATTTCAATTTCTCTACTTAGGAGTAGTCGGATTCCTTAGAGCTGGAGTTAGAGATGGCTGTAAACTGCCCAACATAGGTGTTGGGAAACAAACTCAGGTCCTTTGCAAGGGCAATATACATGCTCTTAACACCTCTCTCTCTAAGACAGGCTCTCATGTAGCCCAAGTTGACCTCCACCTCACTGTGTAACTAAGGCTAACCTTAAACTTTTGATCCTCCTTTCCCTAAGTGCTGGGATTCTAGGCATGTGCTAGGGTAACTGATTCGTAATGAAGATGAAGAAAGTGTGAAGGAGGTATTTTTAAGTATTTCTAACACAATTCCTAGCACCCACATGATGGTTAACAACCATCTGTTAACTCCAGTTCCAGGAAAATCCAATGCCCTCTTCTGACCTTTGAGGGCACTGCACTGCATGATACGAGGGCACTTACATCCATGTAGGCAACACACTTGTACACATAAAATAAAAATAAATAAATATTAAAGCTGGGTGTCATGGTGCAAAGCCTTTAATCCTAGAGGATCTCTGTAAGTCCAAAGCCAGCATGGTCTACATAGCAAGTTTCAGGTCACCTGGGGCTACAGGAGTTTAATCCCAGCACTCAGGAGCAGAGGCAGGTGTATCTCTGTGAGTTCAAGGCCAGCCTGGTCTACATAGTGAGGTGCAGGACAGCTGGGGCTACAGGGAGACCCTGTCTCAAAAACACATAAATAAATAAATAAATAAATAAATAAATAAATAAATAAATAAATAAAAGTTTGCATGATATCTTAAAAAAAGAATTGTGGGTTAAGTTACAGAGGTATATTGAACAGTACTACAGGTGGACAGATTAAACAGCAACACAAAGTGGTTTAATTAAAATCTTTAATTAATTACAAATACAGATGTTATACAATGTTACAGGTCCATAATCACAACTCTGAGTAATCATGACAATACCCAGCTGAAGTCTATTTTAAGAGAGAAATCAAGTATTTTAAATGAATTTCACCAAAGGGTATTTAAAAACAAAACAAAACTGGGAGATGGAGAGGACTGAGCAGTTACAAGTGTGTACTAGGTCCTGGGGAAGATCCAAGTTTGGTTCTTAGCACCTACGTTGGATGGCTCAAATGCAAATACACAGAGAGAAATCTGTGCACAAATGGGGCAAATCATAACTACAGTGTAAACCTGGCAAATAAGGATAAGAGACCATAGGTACTTGGACTCCAAGGTTTACAGCATCTGCTTCACAACTCATCTTCTATGGGAAGATGGGCTATTTATAAAGTTGACTTAGAAAACATTTTAGTCAACAAATGAAAGTTGATATTATATTAAAAGGAACAGCCCAGCATAATTAAAAAGGCCTCGAAGCACAAAAGCAAAACTCCTCAATTTCTAAGTAATTATCCCTAAATATAGAAACATTTATTCAATAAATCATTCTAATTGTCTAGTTTTGGAAATTGTACTTCAAAAAAATCATTTTATAAGTTAACAGAAATATTAAACGCAAAGGCAATATATAGAATGTGAAATTACTTTAGCAGAAAAACAAAAATTTAGGGAGAAAATGTTTATGTAATTGCAAAGGGAAAATCAGAACACCAGTAGCACAGAACGTGATAAACAGGCCTTTGTTACGTTACTTACGGTTTTTGGGTTTTTTTTTTGGTCTTTTTGAGACAGGGTCTCCCTTTAGCTCCAGCTGGTCTGGAGCTTGCTCTGTAGACCAGGCTGGCCTTGAACTCAGAGATCTGCCTGCCTCTGCCTCCCAAGTGCTAGAATTAAAGGTGTGTGCCACCATGTCCAGCACATTACGTATTAATTTTTTGTTTATTATTTATTTATTTAATTTGTTTGGTCTTTTTTTGAGACAGGGTCTTCCTGTAGCTCCAACTGTCTTAGAACTCACTACGTAAACCAAGCTGGCCTTGAACTCACAGAGATCTACCTGCCTCTGCCTCCAGAGTGCTGGGATTAATGGTGTACACCATTATGCCCAGCTTGTTTTATTTTATGTGTATGAGTGTACTGCCTGCATGTGTAAGTGCACCCGTGTTCTGTAGTGCCCATGGAGTAAGGAGGCATCAGATTCCCCTGGAACTGGAGTTATGGATGGTTGTTAGCTGTTATGTGGGTGCTGGGAATTGAACCCAGGTTCTCTGCAAGAACAGCAGTACTCTTAACCGCTGAGCCATCTCTCCAGCCCCTGATTTTTTTATTTTATGTGTATGAGTGTACTGCCTGGTGTGCCTGTGTTGTGTAATGCCTTCAGAGGACAGAGGAGGGAGTCAGATCACTTAGAACTAGAGTTACTACTTGTCAGTCGCCATGTGGGTGCTGGGGTTTGAAGTCGGGTCTTCTGCAAAAAGAGCCAGTGCTCTTAACCACTGAGCCATAGCTCTAGCCTCTTCTTATCATTTTTTTTAAGTGAGGAATTTCTACATGATTTCTATTAAGCTAAACTAAGTACACCTTCACTTTCTCCAGAATAAGTATCTGTGTTAATGTGTGACATCTAAGGATGAAAACACAACTTACCTTGGCAGTATTCTATCTGGGAGCTTGTGTGCTGGAATAGCTACAGGTAACTTCTGCATTTGCCTTGCATAATCAAAAAGCCCTGGTAAATTATGGGAATAAAGCTGAGATGCTTTACCTGTAAAGAAGTAAACACAACATAAGAAACAATAACAGGCAGTAACAACTGCTAGGACATATAAAACGAAAAGACTTACCAGATACTGATAGTAAGCAGTTGTTCATTACATATAACCATGTACACCTTCGAGGGAATAGCTGATAAAAAAACATACAAAGTTTACAATGGGTAACACACAACAGCTATGTAAATATCACATATTAACTATGTAGGCTGCCATGGAGATAGGCCAGTTCTTTAAAAAGTAGGACTTCAGCCAGTGTGGTACAGACCTTTAATCCCAGCACTCCGGAGGCAGAGGCAGATGGATTTCTGTGAGTTCAAGGCCAGTCTGGTCTACAGAGTAAGTTCTAGGACACCTAGGGCTACAGGTGTCTCAAAAACACCAAAAAAAAAAAAAAAAGTAGGACTTCATTTTATTATTTAAAGCACATACACATTTATGCAAAAGGGAACAATTACTGATATAATTTTAGTTTAAACATGGCATGATTAACTGAAGTCTTATGATGATGATGATGATGAGTATATAATCCAAAGCATTTTCAAACAACATTATTCCTTTATTTTGCTCCTGAGGCTGAATGATTAAGTCTCTTCCTGTGTACTCTCCCTATGTGCACATACATGTAAAATGTACAAGAATGGGATCATGGAGCAGTAGAACTTTGCAAAACATTGAAATTCAGGCTTAGACAGGGAAAAGGCTGAGAGGAAACCACACAGAAGCGGGAGTGGAGCAGGGTGGGGGGGGTGCTGAGGAAGCGAGAAACAGGAGCATTCGTCATTGAAATGTAGTCCATGAGAACTGGGAAACAGTTCTGGATGCTTGAAATGGTTAGGATTCAGGGCAAAGAAATGGAACTCAATATACTTTAAAGAAAGAAAACAAATGCCATCTCGAAGATCTGTTATTAATGAGCATCAGTTGTTTTCAGAGTGGTCCTCAGACCAGAACAGCATCACCTGGACATGTACCAAAAATGCCAATTCTTAGAGCTCACCCACACCTACTAGAAACAGCTCTGAATGTGGGAACACTTGTGCCTAACCAGACCTCCTGGCAACTGCAATAGCAACTGATGTAAATAATTAGGTATGTGAATTTAACAAGCTTGTTTGCTGGGCTTGCTCTGACAATTTCTGCAGGTCATTCCAAAATGGACTGGGATGAGGGTAGGGACTAGGGAGAATGGAGGGCTGAGGAAACCATCAAAGCTGGAAGGACATTACTGCATCAAAACACAGTCGTAACAATGTTTCTAGTAACTAAATGAGAAAACATAATAAGAGAGCAACAAAGTAAAACTCTCATTAATACAATTTAAATAAACAAAATTAAAGGGAAAGACTTCCATTTCACTTATTAGGCAAATATATTAATATAAACTACTTCTCCAACCACACAAATAGAGCACTGCTAAACATTTTTAAAAATATGTAACATTAGCCAGGCATGTGGCGCATGCCTTTAATCCTAGCACTCAGGAGGCAGAGGCAGGCGGAACTATGTGAGTTCAAGGCCAGCCTGATCTACAGAGTGAGTTCCAGGTCAGCTGGGGCTATAGGGAGACCCTGTCTCGAAACCAAAAAAAAAAAAAGTAACATTTACCTATCACTACTTGTGCCCCAAACTGAGATTTTAACATATACTTATATTTTATGCTTTTCATAAAAATTTCATAACCGAGCTGGAGATGTGCAGGCAATCACTTATTCTAGACCACCCAGCAATGAGTTTACCTCAGCGCCAAGAAGTTGATTCTATTTAATTCATTGTTGACCTGGTATTATTATTATTATTATTATTATTATTATTATTAATTTATTTTGTTTTTTGTTTTTTGAGATGGGGTCTCCTATAACCCCAGCTGGCCTGGAACTGGCTACGCAGACCAGGCTGGCCTTGAACTCACAGAGGTCCACCTTTCTCTGCTAGGATTAAAGGGGCGCACCACCAGGCCCAACAACCTGGTTTTATTTTTACACAAATACATCCTTTAAAGTCAGTCTCCCCCTCCCCTCCCCACCCCCCCTCAACACAGGGTGTCCCTGTAGTCCCAGCTGTCTTGTAACTCCCTATACAAGGCTGGCCTTGAACTCAGAGATCCTCTTGCGTCTGCTGGGATTAAAAGGCCTGTACAACCACACCCAGCTTAAAGTATCTCTTTAGTACTACATATATTACTGCAGTTGTAAATTAAGTGGGTTTGCTCATTTAATATGAGTATAGAGAAAGCTCACAATAAAACACAAACCTTCCCCATTATTAACACATGGAGAATAAACTATATTTCTAGTTTTATTCAAGTGTTGGATTTCAGATTTTGGTTTTTTTTTGTTGTTGTTGTTTTGTTTTGGTCTTTTTGAGACAGGGTCTCCCTGTAACCCCAGCTGTCCTGGAATTTGCTCTGTAGACCAGGCTGGCCTTGAACTCACAAAGATCCACCTGCCTCTGCCTCCCAAGTACTAGGATTAAAGGCGTGCTCTGGTTGAAATAATCAGTTTAGTGAAAGAACAGTTAAGAAGGACAGGTTCAATGTTTTGTGCCTAGATTACTACTTTCTTGATGATGGTGTGATGTCAGTTAACCTCCCAGAGTGCTGTGGTAATTACACAAGATGCTCCTGGAAAGAACATGAAAAGAGAGTGTGGTGCAAAAATGAGTGTTCAAGAAATGTTACCTCGAAGTAGAAAAAAAAATAGAGCCATGATGGTTTGAATCTGAAATGTGCCCCACAGGCTCGTGTGTTATGTTTGCTCCTGTCTGTGGAACCTTCAGGAGGAGGGGCCTGGCTGGTGGAGCAGGTCAGCCGCAGCAGGCCTTTGCAGTTTATGCTCTGTCCCTGGTCCTGCCCCTCTCTGCTTTCCGGTCTGCTGTGATGTGAGCAGCTTGGCCACATGAACTGAACTCAGAGGTTCCTCCACACCTTCCTTTCCACGAGGGACTGAAATCGTTCTGTGAGCCCAGGCAAATCTTACCTTTCTCATCTGTAGCAAGCATTTGTCGGTGATGAAAAATTAACTAATATAATCAGAATTTTGTGTCATTTTCTCACCTTCTAGTATCTTTCCTTATTTAGCAGAGCATGCCGCCCAGTTTCTTTGTCTTGGAGTGTGGAAAAACCCAATCTATAATTAATTTTTCAGTAAGATGAGAAATTTAGGGTTTTTTTTTTTTTTTTTTTTGGTCTTTTTGAGGCAGGGTCTCCCCATAGACCTAGCTGTCCTGAAACTCACTTTGTAGACTAGGCTGGCCTTGAAGTCACAGAGGTCCACCTGTGTCTGCCTCTGCCTCGCAAGTGCTGGGATTAAATGTGTAGGCCACCAAGCCTGGCAGAGAAATTTAGGATTTTGTATGTACTCATTTTCTACTCTAACAGGCTTCCTCTAAGAGGGGAAAAAGTGTTAAAATGCTTCATTTCGAAATGTAAAAAAGAAAAAAAAAAGTTCTAACAAGGTAATTAATTTTGAATGCTAAAGCAACTAAGAGGAAGCATTACAGCAGACAGGCTTGGCTGTGTGTTTTTGCTTGAGTCCCTGAAGTTGATAGATGTTGACACCACCTGTGCATAACCAGGGTATTACTTCTTAAAATTGTTACTGGTATATTAAAAAACAAAACAAAACACCTTTACTAATTATTACAAATTAACAGGATCCGTTGCCTTTATACCAATCTCAGGGTAAAATATTCATAATATACCATATAATTTAGGATCTTGTTGGAGAATCTGGTTTAAAGAGGTTGAGGGGGGCTGGGCATGTAGCTCAGTGGTTGAACCCTTGCCTAGGATGGGTAAGCCTTGGATTTGATCCCCAGCACTACAAGATAGAAATGTTTATTTTTGAATAAATTATTTACAGATTTTCTCTATCTGACTGTGTAATGAATTTACATTAATAGAGAAGAATCAGTTACACATCCCACTGGCACTTAAAATTCAGTGTAAGCAAATGAATTCACTCCCATCAACCCAGCTTCTCTGAAAATGGCACTCTGTCACACACCAGTCACTTGAGGCTGACAGGGAGGGACCTCTCCTGAGCCTCCAAGTGGGTCCCTGCCATTTGATGTGGCTGATCCTAACTCCTGTATCTTTCTCTAGGCCTAGGATGTCTCTACTGAAGCATATAGCTGGGAGAAGTAATGCAACAGAAGACTTAAGGACACGGAGTCTGGAGCCAGCCTGCCTGGGTTTGTATCCCAGGCAGCCACTAACGGCTGTGGGATGTTTGACAAGTTGTTAATCCTTTATGGACCTTAGTTTTCTTAACTGTGAAATGAGAGCAGTAATAGTATCCATCTCGCAGAGATTTAGGGGGAGATGAAATATTGCATGTTAAGGCTTTTTTTTTTTTTTTTAATTTATGTACTGTGTATGAATGTACTGTCTGCATGTAGGTTTGTGCACCGTGTTGTGCAATGCCGCGGAGGTCAGAAGAGGGCGTTGGATTCCCCTGGGACTGAAGTCAAAGATGGTTCTCAGCTGCCATGTGGGTGCTGGGGATCGAACCCGGGTCCTATGCAAGAGCAGTCGGTGCTCTTAACCGCTAGGCCATCTCTCCAGCCCCGCATGTTAAGAGTTTTAAAGCTCTGCTTGGCACAAAAGCGTTTTGTTGGTGGGGCAGGGGATTGAACCCAGGCCTTGTACATGGTAGGCAAGCACTTCACTCTAGTAGGAAGTGAGATATAACCATAAGTGCTGGAGCTATTGATTTAGAATGTCTTCTAGGAATGCTATGAGTTTTCAAGGGCAGGGCCTAGCCCTGTGGATCTGTCTTCAGTACTTGGCAAACAGAACATTCCCTGAGGGTTTATGAACAAAACAGGTACCAATCATAAATCTGGAACTAGTGTGTACTTAAATAACAACAACAAAAAGAATATATAAAGTAACCTACCTGTTCCATTGATGTTTCATGAAGTTCATTAAGATTAAGAGTATAAATCCCCTCGTCAGCACCAAATATCAAGTACTGATCTGGAATAACAAAAACACTTCACTAACTGATTTCACTAGGCAAGGTACTTTTGAAGGACTTATACAATTAAGTTTATTAAATATGTGTAACCTATGGGGAAAAAAGGTAAGTACTTTTAATTTTAATGTAAAGAAATTGTAAACACTTGACTCAAACTGAGTTATACGCAAATGCCAGCCTCAAAACAGTGCAGGAAAGCACTGCACAAGAGAGGCATGAAGAGTGGTGACTGGATTCTACCCTTATCAGAGGGTGTGACTGACAAGAGTCTGCAGCTACTTTCCTAAAATCCCCTGAAGAGAGGATCTTGTGCAATTGACACAGAATTAAATAAAGAACTAACTTGTGGTGGTGCATGCCTTTAGCCCTAGCACTTGGGAGGCAGAGACAGGTGGATCTCTGTGACTTCAAGGCCAGCCTGGTGTACAGAGTGAGTTTCAGGCCAGCTGGGGCTATAGGGAGACCCTGCCTCAAAAGGAAAAAAAAAAAAAGAAAATGCTAAGAACAACTGAGAATTCAAGGGAATCCCTAAGCTGCCCAGCTTGCAGGACTGGTGCTGGCACGAGATCCACAGCTGGACAGAGTGAGGTTAAAGTGAGTGCTCTGCCATTGACTGTCTACGATGTGATAAACCTCTTTGGGTATCAGTTTTTTCTGTGAAATAAAAAATACTGATCTTGGAGTTTTTGAAAGAATGCCTATGTGTGTTCTTATATGCATTCATATGAAAACGTTCACAGGCGACTCTCTATGGGCATTTCACACAGCTAAACAGAGAGATGTTGAGACATATAAGAACACCAAATCTTTACTTAGTTACTAATAACTCAGATTAGGGCCTTTTTAAAATTCAGAGGTTCTCCAAAGTAGTCATGAGACCCTGGGTCTTCAGTACTAGCTCAATAAAAATAAACATATCAAACCACTGGGCAGGCACAAAGGAAACATGTCTGTAGGACATGTATGTGACCAACAGGCAATTTTTTTTTTTTTTTTTTTTTTTTTT
>VZQC01013903.1:808574-845211 GCA_009823505.1 Rhizomys pruinosus | reverse complement strand
TTTTTTTTTTTTAAGTTAATCAGGTATGCAGTGTCTATAGTCCCTGCTACTTAAGAAGTTGGGGCTCCTTGAATCCAGGAGCTCAGAGCTGTACATCACCATGCTAATTAGGTGTCTACACTCAGTACCAGGAGTGGGGATACACTGTACCCCAGCCTGGGAAACTGTTTAAAAAAAGAAGTATATTTAAAACTCAGTAAAGTAGGAATTAAAAAAAAAAAAACAGTATCTTTACATCCATCCAACACTTCTGTTTTTCAAAAACCAAAGCAAATTAGTGGTAAATCTTTGTGTAGCAGTTTCAACCCTACCCCAGGGACAGTTCCAGAAACTGCTAAACAGTAAATCATGAAAGAAGGGCAGTCTTCAGTTAAGGGATGTTACTTAATGTCTAAGTTAGCTTTGTTAGCTAACTTGTCACAACATAGAGTCATATGAGAAAGGAGTTTCAATTGAGGAACTGCCTAGATCCCATTGACCTATGGGCATGTTTGTGAGAGATTTTCTTGATTGATAATTGATTCAGGAGAGCCGAGTCCACTGTGGGTGGCAGCATGCCTGGGCAGGTGCTCCTGAGATGTATAAGAAGTCTAGGTGGGCTGGAGAGATGGCCTAATGGTTAAGAGTGCCAACTGCTCTTGCAGAGGACCCAGGTTCGATCCCCAGCACCCACATGGTGGCTGAGAACCGTCTTTAACTCCAGTTCCAGGGGAATCTGACGCCCTCTTCTGACCTCTGCGGCATTGCACGACACGGGTGCACAGACCTACATGCAGACAGTACATTCATACACATAAAAAACAAAAACAAACAAAAAAAACCCCAAGTTGGAAGAGATGGAGGATCAGCACTCGAAGCTGATCTCTGGCCTCCACACGTCATGTAAATGTGTACTTGCAACTATACATACACAATTGCCCACACAAAGGTACACATATAGACACACATTAAGAAAACAATGTCCCTACCAAATGTTGGTTTGAAAAAAAAAAAAAAGAAAGAAAACAATGTCCCTTTTAATTTTGTACTACCTATAATATCCATGTAGTTTTCTCACATTTCTTAAAAAGATAGCTGCAAATAAGATAACAAATTTTGGAATCAGGAAATTTAAAATGTTTCATAGTTTGGGGGCTGGAGAGACGGCCTAGCGGTTAAGAGCACCAACTGCTCTTGCAGAGGACCCAGGTTTGATCCCCAGCACCCACATGGCGGCTGAGAACTGTCTTTAACTCCAGTTCCAGGGGAATCCGACACCTTCTTCTGACCTCCACAGCATTGCATGACATGGGTGCACAAACCTGCATGCAGACAGTACATTCACACACATAAAAAAATAAATAAATAAAAGAAATTACAAAAAAAGTTTCATAGTTTTATCTGAAAAGATATTCGCTAGATATAATATTTAAATTAGTAATCTTATAGATTTTTTATATGATAATGAAGGCTAAAAAATAGGCTAAGAAAATATAACCAAAGATATACATTGAAGCCAGGAGTGGTACACCTTTAATCTCAACACTCAGGAGGCAGAGGCAGGTGGATCTTTGTGGGTTGTGAGTTCAAGGCCAGTCTGGTCTACATAGGGACTTCCAGGCCAGCTGGGGCTACAGGGACACCTTGTCCAAAAAGACCAAAGATATACATTGAAACAAGTATCATGTTTTTAGTTTGAAAATTAGTTACTTGCTTTTTGATACTTACATGGACTTTAGGTGTTGGGGGAAGACCATTGCTAATGGGTTTCTAAAAGAACAACATAAATACAATTGGAATTTTTCTGCTGCTATTTGACATGGCATTCATTTCAAAGACATTCATTTGAGTAAAATATATAAATACACCATCTTCATAAAAGAAAACAAACATTTACAATTTTCCTATAATCTTCCCACATCTACTTACTGTCTCCCAACCAGTTTGGTCCACATTTTTTCTCTAGGTAATTACATATAAACATATGTAATTTATATAACTGTCTGGGCTTTATATTTTGCAGTGCTGGGAGGATCAAACGCAAGGCCTCTCATATGATAGGTAGCACTCTACCACTGAGCTCTATGCCCCCATCCCCATCCCTGTAAGAAAGATTTTAAAGAATCAATTCTCATCGGTGAGAATAAGTAATGGTTCTTTTGGGTGAGCAACAGCAACATGAAAGGGCTAATTACATAAAGTTACGATTTATGATATGCCAAATGAAAATGGATTTGCCTTTAAATACAGAAGTTATTCAAGTTTACTATAGCAAAGGTACTTGTAATATTTAAATAAAATTAATTACTATAATCAATGCATTAAAATATCAACATAGTATTTACAGAAAATACTATAGTTCTGCTATAGTTTTAGTCCTTGTAAGTGTGAAACTTCCTACATAGGAAACAAGGAAACAAGATCAGTGCATAGACACCAACACTTACTGGTACATCTTTCTTTTCTTTTCTTGACACGTTTGTGCCCCTATGTTCATTCTGTTGCTGATACAGTGATCCATCTCGTTCACCATTAAGCTGGAAGGAGGTCACTCCATTTCCTTCAATAAGGTATGTTTAAATATACTGAGAAAGGACTAATTTTTATGAAAAACTTCATTAAGAAGATTACTAAGTAGCAAAGAAAAAAAATGAACTCTGATATAGGATTATTCATCTTTCATTTAGAAGCACACAAGTAGAACATTTAGTCCTAAAGAAGTCTTATCTAGGGGCTGGAGAGATGGCCTAGCGGTCAAGAGCGCCGACTGCTCTTGCAGAGGACCCGGGTTCAATCCCCAGCACCCACATGGCGGCTGAGAACCGTCTGTAACTCCAATTCCAGGAGAACTCCAGTTCCAGGGGAATCCGACACCCTCTTCTGACTTCCGTGGCATTGCACTACATGGGTGTACAAACCTACATGCAGACAGTACATTCATACACATAAAAAAAATAAATAAACAAAATTAAAAAAAAAAAAAACAGGAACATTTAAAAAGAAAAAAGAAGTCATCTATTTTCTTCTACTTAAACCTCTATTTCTGGCATATCAGGTAAATTTAAATTTGGCTTAACTACATATTTATTTTCATTAAAAAGACAAAAATCGGGCTGGAGAGATGGCCCAGCAGTTAAGAGCACCAACTGCAGAGGACCCAGGTTCGATCCCTAGCACCCACAAAACAAACAGAGCTCCAACAGCTGCAACTTTCAAATAGTTGATTTAAAAAAAAAACAAAACAACAAAGCTGGCCCTGGTGGTGCACGCGTTTAATCCTAGCACTTGGGAGGCTGAGGCAGGTGGATCTTTGCGAGTTCAAGGCCAGCCTGGTCTACAGAGTGAGTTCCAGGACAGCTGGGGCTACAGGGTGACCCTGTCTCAAAAAGACAAAAAATGAGAGGACCTGGGTTCGATCCCCAGCACCCACATGGTGGCTGAGAACTGTCTTTGACTCCAGTTCCAAGGGAATTTGACACCCTCTTCTGACCTCCGCAGCATTGCACAACATGGGTGCACAAACCTACATGCAGACAGTACATTCATACACATAAAAAATAAATTAAAAAAATTAAAAAAAAAAGACAAAAATCAAATACTAAATTCGTAACTACTCAGGGAAAGGGCAATTCATCTTGTATTAGTTATCAAGAAATATTATCAGCTTTTAAAAAAATTCTTCTGGATAATACCTTATAGTAATCTTATGGTGTTAACAACCTTCTAGTGTTTATTTGCAGGCAATACCTAGCACATAATGACAATCACTTTTCTAAAAGTGATTACATAACATAAAGGTGTTAAAGCATCTTCATCTTCTAAAGTCAAAGTAGCCTACAACTAAATCATGTTTCCTTGTTTGTCAAAGTCTTATTTCTACCACTTATACACTGCAGCTAGGTGACAAACTGGGCAATGACCAATCTTCCAAAATGGGAAGGCTAATATGAAATAAGAAACCAGGGGTGGGGCTGGAGAGATGCTCATCTGTTAAGAGCACTGGCTGCTCTTTCGGAGGACCCAGGTTCAGCAATCAGCACCTAGGTGGCAGTTCACAACTGTTTTGTAACTCTGGCTCTAGGGATCCAATGCTCTCTTCTGGCTCCCATGACCACCAAGCACACACATGGTGCACACACATGGTGCACACACATTTGCAGGCTCTCCTCTCCTCTCCTCTCCTCAAGCACACACATGGTACACACACATTTGCAGGCACCCCTCCCCTCCTCTCCTCAAGCACACACATGGTACACACACATTTGCAGGCTCCCCTCCCCTCCCCTCCCCTCTTCTCTCTCTCTCTCTCTCTCTCTCTCTCTCTCTCTCTCTCTCTCTCTCTCTCTCTCTCTCTCTCTCTCTCTCTCTCTCTGTGTCTCTCTCGTAAATAAATAAAAGCACAGAGAGTAGATGTCCCAGGCTGGGCCACAAGGAATCCTGTTACTGAAAACACTCTGAACCAGGAAGCAGAAAAGCAGAAAACATCTGCCACAGGCATGGCTCCTCTTCTCTCCTCCCACAAACGTCTTTCAAGCTATCTCTGGAAAGACGCCCTTCACTGTTCTTCACCTAGAATGAACACCTCACCCTCACCTAGAGCAGCAGGCTTCTGAGGAGGTAATCTGGGAGGAGGAGGTCTAGGAGGTATGTGGGATGGCTTTGCTGGGCTCCCTGAGGAGGGACATCTCTTGATTGTTCCTTGATTACCATCCTCGGCTGAATGAGTCTCCTGTGGTATGAAGATGGACTTAGGCTGAAATAACAGGAAAGGAAACCAGTCATTAAACATAAATTACTCCCTGAAGTAAATATTATTCCACATCAGAGGCTTTCAAACTATGTTTACTAGATGAGTTTCAAGGTTGTTTAAGATTCAGGCAACCTTAATATATTATTTAAAAATATGTATTATTTAATACTGAGAAGTATTAAAATGTGTCACTCAAGGGGCTAGAGAGAGATATGGCTTAGCAGTTAAGAGCACTGCCTATTCTTGCAGAGGACCTGGGATCGATTCTCAGCACTCATATGGCAGCTAACAACCATCAGTAACTCCAGTTCTGGGGAACCTGACACCCTCTTCTGACCTCCGCAAGCACTGCATGACATGGGTGTACTTATATACATGCAGGTAATACACTCATACATATAAAATACAAAAGTAAGATACTAAGAAAATAAATGTGTTACTTAGGTTTTGCAGCTGTGGAAAGAAGGATATGTATTGATTTCTATTACTTTCTACTAGCTTCTCATAAGCCTTTCCAAGTAACAATATTTTGGTCTCCCTGATTATAATGCCATTTAAATAAATCTCTTAAGTATTGAAGCTACTCAATATGTAGTTCCATATCAAGTTTAATATAAACTGTTCCTTGAATAAATCAACGTGGTTATGTTAAAGTTTAAATCAATCTTTCAGATTAGGACTTGAAGAATGCCAACACGGTAATATAGGATGGCTGAGAAGCCTTTTGTGAACGGTGGGAAAACCTCCAGTTGGCTAAAGGTTTGCAGAATTTATAAATTGTTCAAAGTATGCCCCTTATTAGGAAGAAAGCTCAGCCTTTATTTCCTTGAAGTTCAGGTCTCTCTATACTTCTACCAAAGAAAACTTAACAAGAACCACACCATTTGTGTTTGTTAAGATCTGTTCAGGGGGCTGGAGAGATGGCCTAGTGGTTAAGAGCATCAACTGCTCTTGCAGAGGACCTGGGTTCGATCGCCAGCACCCACATGGCGGCTGAGAACTATCTTTAACTCCAGTTCCAAGGGAATCTGACACCCTCTTCTGACCTCCATGGCATTGCATGACACGGGTGCACAAACCTACATGCAGACAGTACATTCATACACATAAAAAATAAATTAAAGCCAGGCATGGTGGCACATGCCTTTAATCCTAGCACTTGGGAGGCAGAGGCAGGCGGATCTTTGTGAGTTCAAGGCCAGCCTGGTCTATAGGGTGAGTTCCAGGACAGCTGGAGCAACAGGGAGACCCTGTCTCGAAAAGACTTAAATAAATAAATAAATAAATAAATAAATAAATAAATAAATAAATAAATAAAATAAAATAACTTATTCCAAAAAAAGAGAGATCTGTTCAATAATAAAAATGAAAACAAAATTAGATGCTACCTATGACTAGTAAGGTTCCAACTCTCAAACTATAAAACAACCCATTTTGTAACTAAAATTTGCTATGTACATTCATTTATAAATTTATTTACTATACTACTTATATAAACTCATTTTATCCTTAAAAAAACCCTATACATACATTAAAGAATCTATAAGTTGGGATTATCTTACTGATTCATGACTTTGTTGGCAACAGGTTGAGTGCTTGCCTAACATACATGAGGGCCCTAGGTTCAATCACCAGTACTGGCAGGGGAAGAAAAAAAAATAAAGGATATTGCCAGTAAAAATTGTTAAAAGGTTACTATCCTGTTTTGTATTTTAATTTATGGTTATTTTCTCAAAATTAAATGTCTGTAATGGCAAATTATCAATTATCTATTCTCAGGCATCAATGGTAAAATGTAGGGTTTTTTGGGGGGAGGGGGGTTTTGAGACAGGGTTTCCCTTCAGTCCCAGCTGGCCTGGAGCTCACTCTGTAGACCAGGCTGGCCTTGGACTCACAGAGATCCACCTGCCTCTGCCTCCTGAGTGCTGGGATTAAAGGTGTGTGCCACCACACCCTGAAAAATGTAGGTTTTAAGGAAGAAAATTTTATATATTAAGAAAAGAATCTGTTTTTAGCTGGGTGTGGTGGTACATGCCTTTAGTCCCAGCACTTGGGAGGCAAGAGGCAGTTGGATATCTGTGAGTTCAAGGCCAGCTTGGTCTACATAGTGAGTTCCAGGTCAGCTGCGGCTGCAGGGAGACCCTATCAGAAGAAGAAGAAGGAAGAAGGAAGAAGGAAGAAGGAAGAAGGAAGAAGGAAGAAGGAAGAAGGAAGAAGGAAGAAGGAGGAAGGAGGAAGGAGGAAGGAGGAAGAAGGAAGAAGGAAGAAGGAAGAAGGAAGAAGAAGAAGAAGAACAACAACAACAACAAAAATCCATGTTTTCTAGCCCAGGTGAAACAATATTAATCTATTAGTTATTCTCAAATTATAAATATTTAGAATGTATTACTTAAATGAGTAATAAATGGAAAATCCCATTTTTTTAAATTTTATTTTTGTATGTGTATGAATGTACTGTCTGCATGCAAGTTTGTGCATCTGTGTCATGCAATGCTGCGGAGGTCAGAAGAGGGTGTCAGATTCCCCTGGAACTGGAGTTCTCCTGGAATTGGAGTTTCAGACGGTTCTTGGCCGCCATGTGGGTGTTGGGGATTGAACCTGGGTCCTCTGTAAGAGCGGTCGGCACTCTTAANGGGGAATCTGACACCTCTCTTCTGACCTCCGCAGCATTGCATGACACAGATGCACAAACTTGCATGCAGGACAGTACATTCATACACATAACAAAATAAATTTAAAAAAATGGGATTTTCCATTTATTACTCATTTAAGTAATACATTCTAAATATTTATAATTTGAGAAAACTAATAGATTAATATTGTTTCACCTGGGCTAGAAAACATGGATTTTTGTGTTGTTGTTGTTTCTCTTCTTCTTCTTCTTCTATCCTTCTCCTTCTTCCTTCTTCCTCCTTCCTCCTTCTCCTTCCTCCTTCTTCTTCTTCCCTTCCTTCTTCCTTCTTACTCTCTTCTTTTCTTCTTCTCCTTCTTCCTTCCTTCCTCTTTTCTTCTGATAGGGTCTCCCTGCAGCCGCAGCTGACCTGGAACTCACTATGTAGACCAGCTGGCCTTGAACTCACAGATATCCAACTGCCTTTGCCTCCCAAGTGCTGGGACTAAAGGCAGTACCACCACACCCAGCTAAAAACAGATTCTTTTCTTAATATATAAATTTTCTTCCTTAAAACCTACATTTTCAGGGTGTGGTGGCACACCACCTTTAATCCCAGCACTCAGAGGCAGAGGCAGGTGGATCTCTGTGAGTCCAAGGCCAGCCTGGTCTACAGAGTGAGCTCACAGGCCAGCTGGGATGCAGGAAAAACCGCTCAAAACCCCCCTCCCCCCAAAAAACCCTACATTTTACATTGATGCCCCTGAGAATAGATAATTGATAATTTGCCATTACAGACATTTAATTTTGAGAAAATAACCATAAATTAAAATACAAAACAGGATAGTAACCTTTTAACAATTTTTACTGGCAATATCCTTTTTTTTTTTTTCTTCCCCGCCAGTACTGGTGATTGAACCTAGGGCCCTCATGTAGTTAGGCAAGCACTCTACCTGTTGCCAACCAAAGTCATGAAGATCAGTAAGATAATCCCAACTTATAGATTCTTTAATGTTGTATAGGGTTTTTTTAAGGATAATAAATGAGTTTATATAAGTAGTATAGTAATAAATTTATAAATGAATGTACATAGCAAATTTTAGTTACAAAATGGGTTGTTTTATAGTTTGAGAGTTGGAACCTTACTAGTCATAGGTAGCATCTAATTTTGTTTTCATTTTATTATTGAACAGATCTCTCTTTTTTTGGAATAGTTATTTTATTTCATTTATTTATTATTTTATTTATTTATTTATTTATTTATTTATTTATTTAAGTCTTTTCGAGACAGGGTCTCCCCTGTTGCTCCAGCTGTCCTGGAACTCACCCTATAGACCAGGCTGGCCTTGAACTCCAAAAGATCCGCCTGCCTCTGCCTCCAAGTGCTAGGATTAAAGGCATGTTTTTTTCTTTAATTTATTTTTTATGTGTATGAATGTACTGTCTGCATGTAGGTTTGTGCACCCGTGTCATGCAATGCCATGGAGGTCAGAAGAGGGTTGTCAGATTCCCTTGGAACTGGAAGTTAAAGATGTTCTCAGCCCCCATGTGGTGCTGGCGATCGAACCCAGTCCTCTGCAAGAGCAGTTGATGCTCTTAACCACTAGGCCATCTCTCCAGCCCCCTGAACAGATCTTAACAAACACACAATGGTGTGGTTCTTGTTAAGTTTTCTTTGGTAGAAGTATAGAGAGACCTGAACTTCAAGGAAATAAAGGCTGAGCTTTCTTCCTCCTCCTTGTTCTCCTCTTTTGGAACTGGAGTTCTCCTGGAATTGGAGTTTCAGACGGTTCTTGGCCGCCATGTGGGTGCTGGGGATCGAACCCGGGTCCTCTGTAAGAGCGGTCGGCGCTCTTAACCGCTAGGCCATCTCTCCAGCCCTATTGTTTTGTTTTTTGAAACATGCGTCTCCCTGTAGCCTCAGTTGGCCTGGAACTCACTATGTAGACCAGGTTGGCTTCGATCTCATCTTAAAGAGATCCATCCACCTGCCTCTGCCTCCTGAGTATGGGGAATAAAGGTATGGACCATCATACCTGGCAGAAAATTATTTTTTAAGAAGACAAAAATAGTACTATGTTCTTAGATAATAATTATTGACTCCATATTATTTCTTTGTGGATAGCAAATAATAATACTAAGAATAACTACCAATACAGCATTAAAATAGAAAACACAGAACTCAGATTGGAGAATAATCTCTTACCTTTGGTGGCAGGGGTGGTGGGACTTTTGCTTTCATGGTTGAACTAAAAACAGAAAGTAAAAAATCAGAACTCTGCATTTGACAAATGAATCATCACAAAACAAGTATTTTTCAAAGACAAAGAAGAAAAACTTTCAGACACAAATATTTTCTGGGTTTATGAGAATATTTTCCAAAATATTTTATGAAATGTTCAAGTTCTGTTGACCGTTTCAAGTATTCAGAAATTCAGAAGTGGGCAGAATTATCTTCTCAGCTTCAAATGCTGACATGTAATTAAAACTGGAAAAGATTACTACAATTCCAGTTTATTTCAACTAAAAGGTAAATAAGAAATAACTAGCGGTTGGGATAGAAAAATGATATAAAATATAGCACACAATATGTATCTCAGTTTCTTTTCTGTTGCTGTGACAAAATACTGACAAATTCTATTTAAGGGGCAAACAGTTTATTCTGGCTTACAGTTCAAGGGAGCATCTATCATGGTGCAGAAGTCAAGGTGGCACGAGCCTGCAGGAGCTGGTCATATCAAGTCTGAACAGAGTGTGATGGATGCAGGCTAGTGCTTAGCTTGGTTTCTTCCAAGGCATGGTCCTGCCCAGAGTTAAGAGAGGTCTTTCCATATCAATTAACTCAGTCAAGATAATCCACTATAGGTGTGTCCAGAGGCCACAGCTAGATTCTGTCAAGCTGACAACACTATTTATTACATTGTAAGCTTCATTTCTGCTGCCATTAGATATGGAGTGTCTTTGATGGAGATACATGTATTCCACAGAATAACAGGAAGAATTTGAATAAAACTAAGACTCATTAAAATTCAGGATCAGTTTTAGAAACCAAGGTATTAAAAGATGATCAAGCACCAAACTTTTCAAATGAAGACACTGAAGCCCAAAGCGGCAAGATGACCTGATCCAGGGTCAGAGTAATTCCATGGCTGTAGGTCCAGTGCTGCTTTCTACTGTTAACATCTTTCTTTGCCAAAACCAAAAACAAAACAAAAACACCCCTGCTAAGTAAAAGGACTAATTATTTATTTATCTATAAGTGTTCTCCCTTTAAAAATACATTTACAGCCAAAGTATTTGTTTGAAACAAATCAGATGAAATTTAATCAAGCACTAGTATTCTCTGTAACAGTAATAATTATAGCAGCTACCAATTACTGTCTGACTGATAAGATTTCAGTGTGAAATGCTTGCCCACAGGCTCAAGTTCTGAGCTCCTGATCCCCAGCTGGTGGCACTGTCTGGGGAGGTTATGGAACCTTTGGGGCATGGTACCGGACTGGTAGAGGCTGCTAAGGGCACGCCTTGAGGGTTATGGGTGAGCTGTCTTTCCATTCCTGTCTCTGCTTCCTGGTTAGCACCAGGTTAGCGTCCACAGCTGTATGTTCCTACTGCCATGGAGCCAAGCTGCTTCGGCCCCCATGCCTTCCCCACCATGACAGACTGTGCCTCTGAAATGGAGCAGCACAGCACAGCACAGCACAGCACAGCACAGCACAGCACACCTCTCCTCCATAAGCTGCTTCAGTCGGGTATTTAGGCACAGCAATGAGAGATGACTAATAAGCTGACTAAACTACAATCTAGAAACTGTCTTTGTTATTTTCTTCTCTGAAAAATCCTATGTTTTCAACTAGTGTTATAAACTGAATTATATCTCCCCAAACTCACAGGTTAATATGTGAATTCTCAATGTGACTGGACTTGAAGATAAAGCTTTTAGGAGGAAATTAAGGTTAAATGAGGCCACGGAATTAAAAGAAGAGAGATTTCTCTTTGTTCTACTATGTTTATACATCAAGGAAAGGCTGTGTGAAGATGCCATCAAACCTCTGGAGACGGAGGGAGAAGGTGTGGCCATCAGGAAGGAAACTTCCTGAATCTAGCTGAACGTCACTGGCTGAACTCTGAGAGTTCTTCTCTCTGCTTCCTATGTCTGCTTGAAGATGTGAGTGCTCAGTGTTCTGCTTGGGCTGCCTCTTCACATCCTTCCTTGACATCATATACTCTCTTATCCCTTTGGAACTGTAAGCCCAACAAACTCTTCTATAAGTTGCTTTGGTCATGGTGTTTTATTACAGCAACAGAAAAGTAAGTAATATGCTCAGCTACGCAGCAAGTTCTAGGCCAGCCTGTGTTACCTAAGAGCCGATCTCAAAAAGCCAAATGCAAAGGCAGGTGAATGGACAGACACAATGAGATGGAGGTTACCATCAAAAACCAAGCTGGCCAGCACCTAGATCCTGAACTTTTGAGTCTCTAGAACTGGGGACATTAAGTTTCTGTTGTTTACCGCACCCAGTATAAGGCATTTTTGTTGTCACAACCCAAAGCTAATACAAGTGGAACAGAAAACATGGACACTGTGTTACTCAGTATATTAAAATCATCCTTATTATCAAGCTGCTGGATTTATTACAAGAGGCCAAATGGCATATTTTCTTTCTGTCAAAAAGAGAAACATAACTTACTGTCTAGATTCGTCATCATCCCCGTCATCATCTTCTAAATGTGCCACATGTCCTCTGAGAAAAAAGATAATGCCCCATCATTATAAAGTGTACTTTATCAAAACAGCTAAGAAACTTGGGAAATGCAGGAGGCCCTATGCAGGGAAGAACTTTATTCCTTCATCTTTATAGGACAAACTAAGAATTAAAATGAAACAATCAGAAAAGGGGGAAACAATTTAACTCATCTATGACATACTTCAAGTTTAATTAAAAGCTAAAATTACCGCTGATGTAATTCTTCTTCAACAGACTTTAGAAGACTCCTTAAAAGACAGAAAAAAACACTATGAATGAACAAAGGAATATTAAGTATATATATTTTATTACTTTAACCTTAGCCATAAATTTTCTGAATAACTTTTTTTTAACTATTTATTGAAAATTCATTGCAACAATCACTTTTGAATCATAGGACATATCGAGCCATATCTGAATGTATCTCTATTTTGAGATGCTAATGTCTTCATATATATCCTAAATGAACAAAAAATCTTAATGTTGACTGAAAATTAATGACTCAAACAGAAGACAATTCACCATGAAATTCCACAACAATACCAACAAAGCAGTGATTGTAGGGTCAGGGCCAGGAGTTTCCAGGACTCAAATTCCACCTGGAATGTTGGCCTGACATGTGAAACTGTATTTTCTTTAACATAAGGAGGGTAACACACCTTGGAAGAATCATGCTTTCAGGCAATCCTGCAAATGGAACTCAGCACACTGGCTCTCTGCAGAAGCATGCATGCATGTGATGTGAACACATGAATGTAGCAGCACTCTGCTTCCACGAGCCACTCACTCACTTGCAGACTGTTCTCCAGTGGTGCACCGGCAAACACATTTACACTTTTGAGAGATTAAGCGCCTGTGTCCGACCAGGTGTGAGGGTTTTTACCATTAGGCATGTTATAAAGAAAACAACAAACTTTAATTTTTAAGAATGCCAGAGAAAACTTGGGGCACCTCTGAAGTTCTGTGCCTCTTTTAATTGTCAAGTAGGAAGAATGCCTCTTACATTACATTCTTTAAGCCTAAAAACTCCAAAGACTTTGTAATGTCTTTGAAAAGACTAGGATAAACCTAACCCAACAGAATCTTTACTCTTCCTAAAACTTGGAAGGTATTAATTTTGAAACATTTTCTCTCCTAATACATATTGGGAAAAACTGTCCTTACAATGATCAGAACACAAAGGCAGAGAAACTGGAAGGCATGGTTATCTATCTATTATAGATAACTTACAGAATTGTCTTTAGCCATCAAATATTTTAATTGGGCCAGCTTAATAATGGTTTTTAAATGATAAAAATTACAAATCTACAATAGTAAATGACAGAGAAAAACCATAAACTAATTCCAAGTACCACAGCTTCTAGAAAGAAAAATTGAGGCAACACAATCAAACATTCTATTCACCACAAGGCTCTCCAGGGCCAGCTTTAAGAAGGACAAGCTTCTGGCTAGAGCCAGTAAGGCAAAATGAGTGCAGGTTTTAGAGCAAAGACTGACTGAATATGAAGCCTGCCATCATGTCTATAGGCCACAAGGCTTTAGGAAATTACTTTGATTTGAACAGTCTAGTTTCCTTGTATGTAAATAGGAATTACACTGGTACATAAAATGTTTGAAGACACAACAGATGAATATAAGGCACTTAAAAAAAATGATTTAGAAGCTGGGTGTGGTAGAGCACGCCTTTAATCCCAGCACTCAGAAGGCAGAGGCAGGCGGATCTCTGTGAGTTCAAGGCCAGCCTGGTCTACATAATGAGTTCCAGGACAGCTGGAGCTACAGGGAGACCCTGTCTCAAAAAGACCCCTCCCCCGCCAAAAACAAAAATCAACCACCAAATCAAAAACCCACAAGTGTATGAGACAAGTATTTTAGTTAGAATGACTATATATTATTATTTTAAAAGAAATTAAATGTTTGCAAAATGCTGTATTAGCAACAAAAAGTCCTCAAAAAAAATTTTTTTTTTCTTTTGAGGCAGGGTCTCCCTTTAGTCCCTGCTGGCCTAGACCTCACAGAGATTCACCTGCCTCTGCCTCATGAGTGCTGGGGATTAAAGGCATGCACCACCACGCCCGGCCTCAAAAATTCTTAACACTTGCAAAGGGATTCCTAGATAAAATAATCTGAGAGGTAGGGCTTTAAATCATCCTACCAGATTAAACTCAGTCCGGGGCCAGGTGGGTTTTCAGATCAACTGAGAAGAAAAAGCTAGGCCTGGCAGCAAGTGCCTGAAATGCCAGGCAGGAAGATGACAGGTTTGAGACCACCAAGAGTATACAGTAAGACTCTGCCACAAAGAAATGAAGGTACTTTTTCTGAGCATGTGGCAATATTTTCTGAGGCATTTCTCCAAAACAAATAGAAAACAGATACTTTATATGTAGTTTTACTTTCTGTTATTATACCCAATGGGATTTAGATAGCAGTCTGTTTTTTTTTATTTGTATATTTGCTCTTTTTTTTTTTCTTCCCTGAGATAGGGTCACATGTTGCCTAGGCTAGCCTCAAACTCACTACTTAGCTGAAGATGACCTTGAACTTCCTGTTCCACTCTGAGGGCTAGAGTAACAGGTGTCTGCCATCACTTTTTTTTCTGTTTGCGGCACTGGGGACTGAACTGAGGGCTCTGTAGATGCTTGCCCAGCAACCCACCAATGGAGCTACATTCCCAGCCCTAACAATCTACTTTTGAAAAGAGAATCTTGGTGGGTATTCTCTAGTAATATAACATTTATTAATTTATTTGTAATCATCTTACTACCTATCAGAATTTAAGTAGGACTTGTGACCTACTTTGGTGGATTTAGAAAAGTATGAAGCTGGGCTCCATTTGCTAAAATGTCCATTTAGAGTATGTACAGTATCTGGAGAAAATGTGTACTGATTTATTCACTAATATTTTGTGAAGCAATGCCACCATTCAACAGTATCTTTTAATTCTTCTATTATGGAACTGTTGTTAACTGAATTGAATTTTTGTATCTTAAGTGATGGAAAATTTGATGACAATATTTAAGCTATAACAATGTTTGAATACAGATTTCACTGACCAGGTGTGGAAAACTGCTATGGCCAAAGTCCAAGACCACTAAATATTCAGCATACCTGACTTAGCTAAGGAAGTCATGCTATAGGTTACTGAATCTTTCACAACTGCTGGGATGACTCAAAACAACCTGTGCTTGCACTTCTCTGTCTATATTTCAAAGCAAGAAACTCCATATTTTTTTTTTAAACTGAAGAGTAGTTTCATCTACTTACTCATTTTCTAAAACAAAAACTATTATTTACTAACTGAATAAGCACTTAGTAGACCCCATATGTACTAAATAAGCACTTAGTAGGTCCCATATGTACTAAATACTTTATGATGATTATTTCCTTCCCTCTTAGTGCTCTAGGAGGCAAGTACTGGTATAATCTCCATTTTACAACCGCTAGTGGGAGTAGATTTCTCACAGGAAGAGGCAATTCTGATGGGAGTATGGCATTTGCTAGTGCCAGGCATGTAATTCAACTCTTTTCATTATCATTTATTTAAAGACATTATCCTGAGAACTTTGCTCTACATTAAAAACAAAATCAGATACAATTTAGTTTTTTTTTTTTTTAAATAACTTCTTTGGTTTATGAAAAAAAAAGTCAGAGGAGCTGCCCCCAGTGAGACTAGAATTCAAAAGAATAGGCAGCAATCTCATCACTATAAACACATGCCTTCTATGACAGAACACAAAGTTCCTGGGTACCAGATCCGACTTGACAGTTCTTACATGATCTGGAATGGGTGGAAACCCATCAGTGGAAATCTGTCTGCCTGCTCACCTATGGAGAAGGCAGGAAACCCTGTGACAGAGCATTGCCTAATCACAAGAGAAAAGCAGACATACCAATACACAGGAGAAGTGCTACATCCATGCTCATGTCACATGTATGTATACAACTATACACGAACATAGCCAGACTGCTGGCCAACCTACCTTGCCAATGATTCGTTATATAGAATACAGTTCCTTAAGGAGGGATCCAATTCATCAAAAAATGAAGGTTGGGTAAATTATTAACATTTTACCTAGTCAAAGTAATGATAAACCCTAAAAATGTCTAACAATCAGAAATCAGAGAATGGAAATTAAGGAATCTGGAAAAGCATTTAGGGGCATATTATTTTGTATTTTGTGAGCATATTAATTTTAAATGAAAGGGTAAATGAAATATCTCAAAATTATTTAGCCCTTTAAGATGCATCAAAATTTGGCTGTAACAAGGTCCTTAAAACCAATGGAATAATTTTTAAAGATAAAAAAGAAAATCAAAACTTTTTATTCACCAACCCACAGTGAAACAAACTTTTTTTTTTTTTTTTATGTGTATGAATGTACTGTCTGCATGTAGGTTTGTGCACCCGTGTCGTGCAATGCCGTGGAGGTCAGAAGAGGGCATCGGATTCCCCTGGAGCTGGAGTTCTTTTGGAATTTGGAAAGAGGACGGTTCTCAGCTGCCATGTGGGTGCTGGGGATCGAACCTGGGGTCCTCTGCAAGAGCAGTCGGTGCTCTTAACCACTAGGCNACCCTGTCTCAAAAAGACCAAAAAAAAAAAAAAAAGAATAGAGGATAAATAAAGAAAAACAGTAACATTACAGTAGAGATAGCTGGCACATATAAAGGTTACCAATCCAGGAAGTTCATTTTTGGATCTCACATATCCTATATGACATGAGATGGGCACTTCACTTCTATGGTATTTTTTTTTTAATTTTATTTATTTATGTATGTATATGAATGTACTGTCTGCATGCAAGTCTGTGCACCCGTGTCGTGCAATGCCGCGGAGGTCAGAAGAGGGTCTCGGATTCCCCTGGAACTGGAGTTCTCCTGGAATTGGAGCTTCAGACGGTTCTCAGCCGCCATGTGGGTGCTGGGGATCGAACCCGGGTCCTCTGCAAGAGCGGTCGGCGCTCTTAACCGCTAGGCCATCTCTCCAGCCCCCAGAAAACTATTCTTTACTGTCCATTAAAAGTAGAACAAGTTATAAGTAGCAGATAGTTACTATTTAGGTAAAATTGTATTTTCTACCAAGGAAATTTTAAACTTTTTTTTTTTTAACCATTTTAAGAAAGAGAGGCCAGTATTAGTAATAGAATACTCTTACCAAGGTTAATGAAGGCAGTAATAACAAATCATGATAAATCCCACATTTTTAACTGAAATTAAACAAAACCAACATACTCAGCTTGTCGTTCAAAGCCCTTTCTCTGGGCTGGAAAAAGTGTATTTATTCAGTTTATTATATAAAAAACTGAAATATTCAGTTTATTTATAAAAAGATAGAAGGGTTTCCAGAAGCCCCACTCCTAACTGAGGAACCTTGGGCAGAGGAGGGCTGCTGGGGGGAGAGTGTCAGGTTTCCTTTGCGTATGGCTTGAGTACCCATGCTCCAGCAGATGGTCCCTCACTCGGGAACACTAAGTGGATCAGTGGGTGGGAAAAGTGGTAGTGAAGGAAGAGAGGTGGATCCGACCAAAGCACATTATATGCATGCACACAATTCTCAAATAATAAGAAACATGAATTGGAAAAAAAAGAAGACAACGATGATTTTCAGTATTAGCCTTTAAACTATGGTTTATTTTTTCAGTATTAGCCTTTAAACTACGGTCATTAAGCATTATTCTAAACTGCTTAACCTAAAATCTGGGATATATATTAATGCTTAAAATATACTTCAGCTGTCTAGTATAATTGAAACATCATTTTGAAATTAAGTTGTTCTGATTATTTAAATGTCTACACACATGACAGAATGTTTTGGCAACTTAAACATTCCTTTATAAATCAATTTATACAATGATAATTTATCTATGAACTCAGGAAGTGAGAGTCTATGGGAAAGACAGAGTCTTGACTCAGCTTGTTAAATATGGCATATGACATACTTAGTTTGTAAACTGCCTCATGACCACTGTACTTACAACTAGATGGTGCTTGGTGTAGAGTAGGCACTGATCAGCTGTTCAATTTAGTTCTTGCCTAAAATTGTTACCTTTAACAATTCATACCTACTTTTATTATTATGTGTGCTGGATAGCTTTAGTATCAACTTGTCATACCTGGGTTGAAGGAGCCTCAATTGGGGAACTGCTTCCATTGGACTGGCCTGTGGCCATGTCTACAGGGTATTTTCTTGATTGTTGAGTGATGTGAGAGGGCCCAGCCCACTGTGGACAGTGCCACCCCTGGGCAGGTTGTGTTATTATAAGAAAGCAGTCTGAGTGAGCATAGGCCAGGAGAACATGCCAGTAAGCAGCATTCTTCCTTGGCCTGTGCTTCAGCTCCTGCCTCCAAGTTCCTGCCCTGAGTTCCTACCTTGGGCTCCCTAAGTGATAACTATGACTTGGGAGATGTAAGATGAATAAACCCTTTCCTCCCCAAGTTGGTATTGGCTAGGATATTTTGTCACAGCAGTTGAAACTAGAACACTATGCATTTTTTAAAAAGTCTAATACAGCTAAAAGTGAAGATATAGCTTCTAGGTAGTGTGGATGATTCCAGCTGTTGTTTGGGAGATGTACCATATCAAGATTTGTGGCATTGTAAACAGGTCACCTTTAGAAAGAAATCAATTGCTGAAGCATATTCATCAAAGTTGGAATATACCTGATTTTCTTTAACAAGTTAAGATCAACAAATTAGGTTACTATAACATGTTTAAGTGGATTCTCCCCTTTCTGTCAATTGTTAACTATAAGTGGCAAACAGAGAAGCTTTTGAAAAAGTTAAAGGCATATTATAAAACATATCTACCAGCTTAATACAACCTACTACCATAAATATTAAATATATTAAAGATAATTGTTTTGAATTAAAAATGTAAAAGAACTTTACTTACTTGTTTCCACCTAAAAAGTAACTACTTTGGTGTCCTTGTCCATATTCTAATTGTAGATCCTAATGGTGTAAAAAAATTTAGCGTAACAGTTTTATATCACAATCACTATGGATTAAAATATATTATTTTTAAAAGAAAAACCCCAAGCCCCAAATAAATCTGTATTGCTATATACTCTTAAAAAGATGGCATGGCAGGACATTCAACAATATAAGATGGAAGTTTGTAGTCCTGATTTTTATTATTTGAGTATTTTTCTGGGAAATTTTTGGAATAATTGCTACAAGTTTCATTTGTGTCTATTGCTACTATAATTAATACTTATAAAAATTAGTTTGTAGAAAGAAAAAAAGCTCAAATAAAGTATTTCCAAGCTACAAAGAAGCAAAAATGAACCGAGAATAACCAACCAAAATTTGACTTTGTCATAGTGTCTGAAGTGGCCATGTATATATACAAATTCATATATGTGTATTGCTTCATATAGCAAGCTAATGTTTTAAAAACAGAAAGCTAGGTACTATTTTAAAAGTGAAGCTTGTTGGTGAACTTGCCTAAGACTGGAAACTGCACTGAAGGAGTTTTAAGATTCTAAAGGTTCAAACAGCAAAATTTCAAGTGGACACTGAGGGAGTTCCTGGACTGTTTAAATATTCCAACTAAATGCTGTAAACTATAGAAAGCTGGGAATTAAAGTTCAAAAGAATGAACATGCATTCCACTGCAGCACCTTGAGAAAAATGTTCCAAACAACCATGGAAAGGATAAAGTAACCTTTTCTCCTCTTAAGAAAAAAAAAAAAAGAGAAAAAAAAAAAAAGAGAAAAAAAAAAGGCATTGCATTTCAAGTACTATTTTAACTTATAAAGAACACTGTTTAACAATTAAAATGAATTATTATTATTATTATTATTATTTTATTTTATTTTTTTTTTTCGAGACAGGGTCTCCCTGTAGACCCAGCTGTCCTGGAACTCACTCTGTAGACCAGGCTGGCCTTGAACTCACAAAGATCCGCCTGCCTCTGCCTCTGTCTCCCAGGGCTAGGATTAAAGGCGTATGCCACCATACCTGGCTAAATGAATTTTTTTTTTACTGGAATACAGCACAACTTATGACAGATGATCAAAGTTTAATGGAAGTCAACTTGGAGCAGCTTCCCAAGGTAGGTCAGAAGACGTCTACTCCGAGTTTCTCAGTTTACCAGAGATCTCTAGCACCTATGTGGCATTTTCATCTGTCAATAAGTCTGTAAAACAGGAGCCAGTCTTTGAACTCCTTAAACACAGAGAAATAGGCCAAATCTGTCTTTCAGCCCCATAGCTATGATCTACCACAGCATCTGGAAGGCATGTTCTGTGCTCTGGAGCAAATATTTGTTCAAATACTACCCAACTGACTTCCTGTAAACAGATAACATTTCACTAGTGTTAAGATATTCAAAGACAATCAAATCACAAAACCCCAAGCCGAGAATATGATGATTTTTGTACTCTAAAATTACCTCTAAGACCTGTCCAAAAAATATCTGCTGAAAATCAAAATCTTGATTTAGACAAGGTTCAAATTTTGTCCTTTTCAATATTCCTGTTCAGTTATGCACATAATAAATGTTCTTACTAATGACAGCAAAGCTAACACATTATAAACAAAAAAGGCTAGCAGACTGTCACATTGGTATCACATGAAATTTGAATGAAAAAGGACATCAGTTCTCTTTAATTTATAAAGGCATATCTTAAAAAGAGATTTATTTTTATGTCATGTGTATGTGTTCCACCTGGATGTATGAATGTGCACCATGTGCATGCCTGGTATCCGTGGAGGCCAGAGAAAGGCATCAAGTACTCTGGAACTAGGGTTACAGATAGATGGTTGTGAGCCACCTTGTGGGTGTCTGGGAACTGAACCCAGGTCCTCTGTAAAAGCGGCAAAAATGTTCTTAATTGCTGAGCCATCTCTTTAATCCCATAAGGACATACCTTAATGGGAGCAACTGATATCACAAGACTGCCATAGAGTTATTTTACTTCACAATTTAAGTGGTTACGACTTTATATACTTTAAGCTTTGGTATTCAGTAAAAATCACTAATCTCTATGGACATACTAAGTTCAACTCTGTTGTCTTCAGGTATAGGTAAATGAGCCCTCTACACCAGACCAATAACACCTTTAGCCAACATCACCTCTCAAAATTGTAATTAAACAACAGTTCCCAAAAGCATACACTTGTGCAGAGTGGACAGGGTTTCTGTGAAGTAGGAATGTCTACTACCTGTGAGAGATGACAACAGCGGGTTGAATGCTCAAAAAGTGAAAATCGACTGAGGTCAGGAGTATATTGAAGATAAAAAGTAGTATCTAAAATGACTCAAGGAATATCTCAAGAATGAAGGCAGACATAATGGCATTCAGGCCAACAGAACATAGCTGCAGATACAGCTAAGCCTGAGGAGTCTTAAGATCTACCAGGAAAGTTAAAATTGAGAGAGGCTTTCTTTACTAATATTTCTTCTCCTGAAACCAAGTTATGCTATAGCAGCAACCATGGAAGATGCAAGATGGCTCCACAAGTGAAGGTACTTGCTGCCAAGCCTGACACCCAAGTTCAATCCCTGGAACTCACATGACAGAATCAGAGAACCAATTCTTGCAGGCTGTTTTCTGACCTACACTTGCACTGTGGCAAACATGTGCCCCTCCACATTAATAATTTTTAAAAAGGATCTGAAAGCTATTCCTTATTAAAAGATGCTATCAAAATTATGCGTAGAAAGCACTCAAAATAACCAAGATGATGGCATGAATTGCCTATCCTTGATAGGCTAATCAGAAAATACCTGAGCATGCAAGCATTAAAAAGAAAACAAAACATTCATTAGGCACTAACTTATTAATGAATGATAATGCTTAAGACAGTAATGACAAATCAGTAACAACATGGACTAAAAACATGCAATAACCTAGGAGAGATTCAACATGGAAGCCCAACAACAGTTCAAGACCCTTATTGTGAGCTTTTATGGGTGAAAAAGTTCTAATTTCAGTGGCTCATTTTAAATGAGTGGGGGAGTACTTCTAAACCCAGTATGGAAATTCTAAGAAAAACAGTGTGAATAGTGAGAGAAAGGACTTAAAAAGGATAACGTGGTGAAACACTGGGAAGGAAGGCATTTATGATCAAGAATATCCTTTTTTTGTTGTTTATTCATTCTGAGACAATCCCTATTGTCCCAGTTGCTGGACTAGAACTTAATATGTAGACCAGGCTAGCCTTGATCTCTTAGAGATCTGCCTATCTCTGCTTCCCAGTGCTGGGATTAAAGGCATGTACCACCATGGCTGGCTCAAGAAATCTTGTTGCAATTTTTTGTTGCTGTTGTTGTTGCTGTTAAATAACTTTGGAAGATTATAGTATTGTAGATGAAAAAACAGTCAATAGAAATAAAACTGTCTGCAAACACACACACACACACACACACACACACACACACACACACTTCAACAGTATATGTTAATAAAAAGAAAAAAAATTTTCTCATTAAAAAAAAATCTGAAAATAGCTAGGTATGGTAGCACATGCCGTTAATCCAAGTACTCAGGAAGCAGAGGCAGAGGCCGGTGGATCTCTGTTAGGTACTGGCTAGCTAGGGACACTGGGAAACCGTGTCTCAAAAAACCAAACCAAACCAAAACCCAAGCCAAATGATATATATATATATATATATATGAATATGAATGAATATGAATATATGAATGGTGGCCTGATTAAGGTTGTTAGTGAAATACTTTAATACTTTTTTGGGGTATTTTTGAGCCAGGGTCTCCCTTTAGTCCCAGTTGGCCTGGAGCTCGCTATGTAGACCAGGCTAGCCTTAAACTCACCTATCTACCTCCTGAGTGCTGGGATCAAAGGCGTGTGCCACCACACCCAGCATGAAATACTTATTTTATTTTATTTTTATTTTCATTTATTTCGGTATGTGTATGAATGTACTGTCTGCATGCAGGTGTGTGCACCCGTGTCGTGCAATGCCGCAGAGGTCAGAAGAGGGTCTCGGATTCCCCTGGAACTGGAGTTCTCCTGGAATTGGAATTTCAGACGGTTCTTGGCTGCCATGTGGGTGCTGGGGATCGAACCCGGATCCTCTGTAAGAGTGGTCGGCGCTCTTAACCGCTAGGCCATCTCTCCAGCCCCATGAAATACTTTTTAATGGATTAAAAAGTGGAAGATGATGCATAGAAATAAAATGGGATGAATCTAATACAAAAAAATTTCTTCAATAGCTGGAGAAGCAGGTACAGTTCGAGTACTGAAGATGCAGAATCCTGACTAATCGAAGCAGACTGAGACTGCACCAGGAGAATAAGCCTTCCTACTTTGAGTCAGAAAGATTACCAGTAGCTGGCTGGGCTATTAATACTTCATGGCAAGGATTATATGTTACTCTTAATGTCCTTCCCCAATAATTAACATAGTACAATTAACATAGTGGGGCATACCTGTAATCCCAATTGAGAAGTGGATCATGAGTTTAAGGCCAGCCTAGCTACAAAGGATCCTGTCTCAAAAAGAAAAAAAAAAGCAAGCAAACAAACAAACAAAAGACCTCGAAAAACAAAACAATATGTTATGTGTTACTAGCTTCTAACTGTTAGTCTACTTTTAAAAAGCCAGTAAAATGAGGCCTATCATAAAACATAACATCAGGTGTGATTTGAAATACAATCATTTGGGGCTGGAGAGATGCTCTAGCGGTTAAGAGCGCTGACCGCTCTTGCAGAGGACCCGGGTTCGATCCCCAGCACCCACATGGCGGCCGAGAACCGTCTGAAACTCCAATTCCAGGAGAACTCCAGTTCCAGGGGAGTCTGATGCCCTCTTCTGACCTCCGCGGCATTGCATGACACGGGTGCACAGACTTGCATGCAGACAATACATTCATACACATACAGAAATAAATAAAAAATTTTTAAAAATACAATTATTTGACTATAGACAAAATTCTTGCTATTCAATTATTGTTTACAGTAAGTTTTAGAAATGCAAGTGGTTTTCAAAATTCAGACTTAACAATTTAAAGATCTAAAACTTAAGTTCCATTTTCCTTCATTTCATAAGGTTCTGATTATCTGATTCTTTCAAAATTGCTTTTAGGTAGCTATAAAAATTAAGGGTGTAATACTCAAAATTTATTTTAAAAAATCATAAAATGAATACTCTCAGCACTTAAAACAATCAGAAATCACTGATAACCTACATTTAGGTAGCAGGGTAAGGAAGTAACTGTATCTTTTGGGTCCCAAAACACTCAGTTCTGTGATATTGGTGTCAACTGCCTGAGTTGAGAGGAGATAGTTTGGGCTCATCAGGTGTTTGGTGGCTAGCAACAGCTTTTTATTTTTTATTTTTTTAATATATTTTTGAGACAGGGTCTCCCAGCAGCCCCAGCTGGCTTAGAAGTTGCTATGTAGACCAGGCTGGCCTTCAACTCACAGAAATACACCTGTCTCTTCCTCTTGAGTGCTGGGATTAAAGGCGTACATCACCATGCCCGTCCCTAGTTTTAACTTTTTTTTCATTTATTTATTTTAATTTTTTTTTTTTTTTTTGGTCTTTTCGAGACAGGGTCTCCTGTAGCCCCAGCTGTCCTGGAACTCACTCTGTAGACCAGGCTGGCCTTGAACTCACAAAGATCCGCCTGCCTCCACCTCCCAAGTGCTAGGATTAAAGGCGTGCGCCACCACGCCCGGCTTATTTATTTTAATTTTATGTGTATGAGTGTTTTTCCTGCATGTATGTACACACAGGTGTGTTGTGCAATGCACGTGAAGGTCAGAAGAGGGCCCTGGATACACCCCTGGAACTGGAGTTAGGGACAGTTGTCAGCTGCCAAGTGGGTGCTGGGAAGTGAGAACCCAGGTCCTTTGTAAGAGCCATGTCTCTAGCTCTAAGCTATTTATTTATTTATTTATTTATTTATTTATTTATTTATTTATTTATTTACTTTTTGAGGCAGGGTCCCCCTTTAGTCTCAGCTGGCCTGGAGCTCACTCTGTAGATCAGGCTGGCCTTGAACTCAGAGATCTGCCTGCCTCTCTGCCTCCTGAGTGCTGGGATTAAAGGCATCCACCACCAGGCCCAGCCTTTTATTTTTTTTAAGACAAGGTCTCATATAGCTCAGGCTGGCCCTGAACACTCTATGTAGCTGTGGGTGAAACTCCTGAAGAATCCTCTGCCTCTACCTCCCAAGTTCTGGGATTATAAGTATGTATCACCACTCCTGCCACAAGCATCTTTAAGAGCTGAAGCAATTATAGATGGATACTTCATACACATTAGGATAGCTGTTATTACAACTGAAGACAGAAAATAATTGATGAGGCTGTAGGGAAACTGGAACCTGTAAATTGGGGTACATGCAAAATGGTGGAGCTGCCATGGAAAGTATATGACAGCGTCTAAAAAAATTAAATACAGAATCACAGAAAACTCAGCTGTTCCACCTCTGCGTGCATGAAGGCAGAAATTCAAACTAATATTTGCTAGTCTGTAGTCCTAGCCATAATATCCACAGTAGCCAAAAGGTTAGAGCAACCTAAGTATCTATCAACAGACAGAGGAATAAATAAAATGTGGTATTTACAGAAAGTAGGTTAGTTTTCAGTATGCAATAGAATATTATGATACAATACAAAGTGAAGGAACCTTGAAGATGGTATAGCATGGTAAGAGATGCAAGCTTGTCAGAAGAAGCAGAATGGTTAGGTCTTTTTTTTTTTTTTTTTTGGTCTTTTCGAGACAGGGTCTCCCTGTCTTGGAGCTCTGTAGACCAGGCTGGCCTTGAACTCACAAAGATCCGCTTGCCTCTGCCTCCCAAGTGCTAGGATTAAAGGCGTGCGCCACCACGCCCAGCTATTTTTTTTGGTTAGAATGATTAGGTCTTTAAAACGCAAGAGCACCTATCCATTTCCTTCCAAGTTCACAATGGATCCTGCACAGTGCTGGCTCCAGTCCTGCTTCCTCTCAGAAGCCAAGCTGGTCCCAATAGGCTTCCCATGCTCATTCTCTGACCTCCATCATACCCACTGTGTTAAGTCTCCCTGTCATCAGTTGCCAGTTGGCCATTCTGGTAATCCATTATATATTTTATTGTATGGCTAAGAGTTTCTATGATTCAGTATTGTTTTATCCAATAAGATAACACTGTCTCTCCAAAAGAAATTATGTCTCAAATCTCTTATGTTCTATAAGTGTCACAAGGCAAAGATTTAATAATTTATATAAATACTTATTTAAACTAACCAAAACTGAATGAGATTTCCTATCGAATTGGACAGGGAGAAAGAGAAAATTCCATTTGAGAGGCAGAAAAATAGAATCTGGGAATAAGTAAGTATTAGGGCAGCTTGGAATTCTGGCCAGCCATAAAAACAGCACAGCATTTTCAAAGCACTAGTTATAATCCAGATTTTTTTCTTGAGAAAATTAGACATGACATAGTGCTATGAAACCATAATTTCATCAGACTTCATTGTTAGAGACATAAATATGTGATATATGCAATTTACTAATTATATACACTATATATATATAAAACATTAATTTTTTTTTTTGTCTTTTTGAGACAGGGTCTCCCTATAGCCCCAGCTGGCCTGGAACTCACTCTGTAGACCAGGCTGGCCTTGAACTCACAGAGATCCGCCTGCCTCTGCCTCCTGAATGCTAGTATCAAAGGCGTGCACCACCACAGCCGGCTATATATTAAGATACATACATATATATATGAATATATATATATTGAGAGAAATGGTTTCTAATTCACTGAAACAAGATATATCACTAAAACTGGACATTTTTGCAGGGGAATTTATAAAAAAAAAAACAAAAAACAAAACAAAACAAAAAACTCCACATTTGTGCAAGACATTTAAATATTAATGTTTTCCCATAAAAGAAACAAAAATGTTTTCTACTACAGCTTTACATTTGGGTAGATTCATTTATTTGACTAATTATGGGAAAAATGTCTATTTTTTTAATATTTGGAAGTTTGTTAAATGATGAACTTTAGTTTACAAAACAAACTGGACAAAATGTTTGAGCTTAAAAAAATCAAGACTAAAGCAATGCTGACAAAGTAAATCAGAAGATTAGAAATACCAGATTAGATCTTGCAGTGTAGTATATTTCTTCTGAACTGTCGAAAAAACCATCACTGTCGGGCTGTTTAGCAGAGACCAAGAAACCCAGGTTATTTACACTTAGATGGAAAGCCACAACTTTACACAGGGAAACTTTCACAAGTGAGGTAAGTCCTGCTAACATCATTTTATTAAGGCAAATGCAAAAAAACAAATGACAGCGAGCAGCTTCCAAGCAAGCAACATTCCAACAAGTGCTTCATGAATCAGTCACCAAATTATATAGAATTTAAATGTGTGGCCAACTTAAAAAAAAAAAAAAGCAACAGATCAATTCAAACTGCCTTAACAAAACACAATTAGCATTCAAAAACATGACTATTTAAAATTCTTAATCTTTCCCCACCCCTCTACATTAAATGGCTGGCATTAGTGTTAGAATAAGATCAATTTAAAGACTTTAACATTCTCCCCCTACAGGCTAGTACACTGTACTAGTTTGACTTGTAAGACCCTTTAGTGAAGTGGGTTAAAATAAGCACTAAATTTCAGAAGAAAGCTTTTACAACTTCAGCTTTCAGTATTTATTTTCTTTTTGTTCATTAAATGGAAATGGAAAAATATCAGACAATAAAAATATCTGCAGTCTTGGTAAAACAACTTCATTAGGATTATTTATAATCTTATTTTAATTTTTTCATAATCTATTAACATCTCAAAGATTTGCAAAGCACTGTTCCTCTAAGATTGTATCAAAATACTATATATCTGGAAAGCAGTACATAAAAACAATGACCCAGGAATATTTACACACTTGGCAAACCTTACTCATGTAGAGGACAAACTACTCCATATGCCTACCGGTCCCTAGTTTTAGTACTCTAAGCACACTGAAATCTACTGTGGTGTTTAGAGACCATGACACTTTCCCTGATGGATCCTAAAAAGCCCAGCAAAACCAAACAAAAATATGAACAATTAACAGGCCAGCATTAAAAACATTTCATCAAAATGGTAAAACTAGTTTCTCTTAAATTTGAAAATATTCAATCTCAGCAACACAGATTTATTTAGTACTTAAAACTACTTGTCATTTTGTTTCTCCAAATACTTTTGAAAATACTAATTACTAGATTTTTTTTTAAGTTAGTACCAACATAGCTCATAGATTAAACAGTTATGTTCATTGTTAACAAAACATTTCATTTCTAGGCTACTTACAAGTTCATGATGTGGTTCTGTCTCCTTTCTTAAGGGTGGATCAAATTTTACCTGGCCAACTAAAAAGGAAAATAAAGTTATGTCTGGAAGTTTGTTTGTTTAGACAGGGTCTTGTTATTTATTTAGCCCAGGCTGGTTTTGAACAAAGGAACTTCCTGTAAATATCAAATGACAAGACACTTTAATTTATTCATGTATACATGCAATGTTGGGAATTGAACCAGGGATTTGTGTATATGCTAGGCAGTTGCTCTTCCACTGAGCTACATCCCTAGCCCACTAAGTATTTTATATAATAAAAAGATGAGCTGGATGTGGTGGCGTACATCTTTAATCCCAGCACTTGAGGGGCAGAGGCAGGTGGATCTCTGTGAGTTCAAGGCCAGCCTGGTCTACACAGTGATTTCCAGGCCAGCTGAGGCTACAGGAAGACCCTGTCTCAAAAAGAAAAGAAAAAAAAGATGTTTACCACAAAATTATGTGTATGTTAAAAATAGGCTCTAACTTGCTCATGTACTAATGAGTTTGGTATATGGACAAGCAGATTCACTAGGTGAAGAGAACTTGTAGAAGTGACCTGCAAGATGGACCCAGTGACTCCTGCATCCTAGTATTGGGAAGGTTGTGTCTTCTATACTGGATCAGGGCTGGCGGGAATGACAAAACAAACATGGCAAAACTAATGGCTGACTTTCACTGTACACCGCCTCTCTACGGATCATCTGGTTTGGAGGAAACTCCTCTAGGAGTTGCTCTAAGGACAGGCTTCAGAGCAAGGAAGAGAAGCCTCTTGCTAACAATCATGTGCTGATCCTGGAAGCAACCATCCAGTCCAGCCAAGCCTTCCAAGACCGCAGAGTCCTGGGTAGTAGCCCGGTTGCTAAATCACCAGAGTTCCTGAGGCAGAACTATTTCTACCAAGGTGTCCTAGATTTCGGACCAGTAACATCTTTGTGAGATAATACATGTTCACCATTTTAACCTATTAAACTTGGGGTAGTAATTTGCTCCACAATAAATACAATTATAAACTATCTTGAGTCAACTGAACCACAGGCCTCTCATTCTTTTCTGTTCTAATGTATGTCATGGTTCATTATGTTCACTTTTGATTTCTGTTTTTATGATCTGGATCAAGCTCTGAAGACCACTGAGATGTAATCAGAGCTATAATATAAAGACTTGTGAGAAGGCAAAGGCAGGAAGATCAATTCTACCAAGGGTTACATAAGTTCAAAGCTACCCTGGGCTACAAAGCAAGACCCTGTCCTCCCAAAACAAAAAGAGAGTCACAATATATCACAGCACTTGGGAGGCAGAGGCAGATGGATCTCTGTGAGTTCAAGTCCAGCCTGGTCTATACAGTGAGGGCCAGCCAGGCCAGCTGAGACTAGAGGGGAGACCCTGTGTCAAAAAGACAAAATTTTTTTTTTTTAATTTTAACTCTGCATGCAAATTGAGAATGTCAGAAGATTTGAATATTTAGCAATCGAAGGTATAAGTTTTCAATTGGTAAGAAACACAGTCTTATAATTATATATATATATATATATATATATTATAGTTATATTTGAGAGTGTGTACCTGCATACTTCTAGTTGTTAATGGCTCAGATGTCAAACAATGGCCTGGAGTATTAAGTAGACTTTAAGAATGGACCCTTTACTACTGTTTGCATATGACGATGCAAAGACTACAGAACACCTTTAAGTATTAAAAAGTGGACTGCAATCCCTCCCTGTACCTGCACCCTACGGATGGGGAAGACATTCCCAGCAGGAGGAGCAAGTGCCAGGGAAGAACACCTTCTGTGACACCGGTCTTTTGTCTCCCCAGCCCCTGTTATGACATGCATATGCCACAGTATCTTTCAACTACCTTTTACATATCTGTTGATATGTATAATACTGCTTGTACTCTTAATGTCAAACACTGTTATCTATCTGTAACTCTGTTAGTTTCCAACTACCATCTTCTTGAACTTATCTAACTCTGTAAGTTTGCATTTTAATAACTACAAGAAATTCTTTCTGAGCTTTTTTGAGACAGCTCCAACAACAGCACTTGCTGACACTTCAACAGTCACTATGAGTCAAAACTAATCCTACTGTGCTAGCAAAGAAGAGTCCTGGAGGGATTTCTTCAGTAAGCCTTTGTTTATCATATGTGACTAAAGGTAGAGGGATTTCCTGAAAATAAAACAGCCTTTCGGCAAACAAGTACGTTTTTACAACAGTTGCCTAAATAATATTTAGTTTAGAAAGGAGAAAACACTGGTCACATGGAGAAACAGCAAGTAGCTGGGAACATAAAATAATCTCATGAAGAAGAAATATACCAGGAGTGGTGGGGCATGCCTTCAATCCCATCACTTGGGAGGCAGAGGCAGGAGGATCTATGTGAGATTGAGGCCACCCTGGTTTACATACAGAGATCAAGACCAGACGGCTACACAGTAAGACCCTGTCTCAAAAAAAGGGAAGAAATATATTTATTAAATTTAATCACTGTCCAAGAAGAAGAAATATACTTATTAAAATTAAAATTATCCAGGTGTGGTGGCGCACACCTTTAATCCCAGCACTCAGGAGGCAGAGGCAGGCGGATCTCTCTGAGTTCAAGGCCAGCCTGGTCTACAAAGCAAGCTCCAGGCTACCTGGGACTAAAGGAAGACCCTGTCTCAAAAATAGCAAAAAATAAATAAATAAATAAATAAATAAATAAATAAATAAATAAAATTAAAACTAATCATTATTCAAGAAGAAATATGCTTATTAAAATTAATCACTGCTACAAAGCCTAACTTTATATATAAAAACATTACTGAGCACTTGTCTATATACCATGCCTCACATGTAATCAAAAAATATTCCCCAAGTCAAATACTTGTTTAAATTATGAATAAGACTTGAAAGCCTCAAATACCAAATCCATAATACTAAAACCTGGAGTTTTTAAATCCCAATGCTCCCTCAACATGTGGAGGACAGGACACTCATATTAACAGCAAAAGGAGAAGACAAAAGAGATGTCTGTTATCCGTTCCTATCCAAAAAGTGGGCCTATAAGTTAACTTCTCCCCCAAATAATAATCCTCTGCATAGGCAAACTTTAAAAAGACTCAAAAAAAGATGCAAGACATGTATGGCAGAATGCATGAACTTGGGTAGGGTGGGGGATATGGGAAGGGGAATGAGTCTAAATTGGATTGAGAAATGATGTATGAAATGCATAAAACTTCAATAAAAATATTTAAAAAAAAAGAAAAGAAACTAGAAAAAAAGAATCAGAAATTTGGGCTACTTGTGTCTAGTTTCATATAGCAGACATAATGCACAGAGAAGTTGAGAATCACTGAAATAAGTTAGTAAACAGTGATTTAGAGCTAGATAAGCAGGTTCTTGGGCCATCTAAGACCCTTCCTGAAACAAGGTCTGTGGATAAGTAAAGCCTAAAAATCCATCTGTTAAGTCTCCCAGCAGTTCTACAGATCTCTCTTTCTGCTTATTTCTCACACCATGGCCCTCGGAGCATGGGCACATGCAGACCCTGGGAGCTTGTTAGAACTCCTATTTCACTCCGGATCCACTGAATCATAAGCTATGGTTTAACGAGCTCTCTAGGTGACTCACTTGAATATATGAGTTGCACTACCGTAAACTTCTCTCTTACTTCAGATATTTTACTTTTCCACCCCAGCAGTTTCTCGTTAACAAATATTCCAAAAGAGTGAGGAAAATGTGGTTGTAGTGGTGCATGCCTTAAGTCCCAGCACTTGGGAGGCAGAGATAGGTGGATCTCTGTTCAAGGCCAGCCTGGTCTACATAGCAAATTCCAGGCCAGTTGAGGCTGTAGGGAGACTCTGTCTCAAAAAAAAAAAAAAAAAAAAAGGAAAATGAAATTTGGATAGCACTAATTAAATTTTACATATAACAGTGGTTAGTAAGCAAAGTTGTTTATAAGTAAATAAAAACAAAAATAATTTTAACAAAACCTTAAAATCTTATTTGGGGTCATTAAATCATGCACAGCGTGTACTTACAGTTGATCTCTGAGCGGGTTTTTTCTTCTCTCACATTTCTACTTGTTGAATGAATTCTATGTGGTACAGCAACAAGTGGCTTTAAAAAACAAAATTAATGATATGTGACATTTGACAATCAACTCAGTTTTATACACAAAATTATGCAATATGAAAGAATACTTCATTTTATAAAGATGAGAACCATAGTAAATTTCCATTAAAAAATAGTTGCATTATCAGTTCAAACTATGAAGGTAAAAATAAAAATATTTTAAGTTGTTCACTCAAAGAAAATTGTAAATTTTTTGTATAAATCATTTTTTTACGGGGCTGGAGAGATGGGTTCAAATCTGACCATATGGTGGCTAATGACTGTCCACAACTCCAGTTCCAAGAGATTCAATGCCATTTTCTGTGCTCCATGGGCACTGCATGACATGGGTGCACTTACATACATGCAGGCATAACACTTGTACTTATAACTTTTTTGTACTTATAATTTAAAACATTTTTACCAGTGAAATACACTAAAAAATAACAATGCATTCTGTATTTGTATGTGCATTAGTGAGAAAGCAAAGCTGACTCCACTTCACTCCAGCTGACTTTTGCCTGTCCTGTGTCTGCCTAGCCTTCCACTGCGGCCAGCCAGGCAAAATGGCCTCCATGAAGAGCACAGCTTCAGTTTTAGGGAGTACACTGGCTAGCCTGGCAGAATGTTGTCTTTCCCACTTATCCTTGCAGCTCCAGGCAGCCCACTGTTTTAGCAATTCTAAGAAACTAGTTTTTCCTAACCAGAAACTTTTTGTTAACTAAAAACTTCTTTAACTGACCTGCCCCTTGTCTGGTGTAACTATGCTGATCTAGTGTAACCATGGTTATTGGATTTGCCCCTGGAATGATGTAATTGTAGTTTTAAGCTTTATAAACCATGCTCTGCCTCTCCTTGGGGTCCAGAGTTTTTTTCTGCAATAGCCCCTCTGAACTGCCAGCTTCTTGCTAATTATTAAAGGGCTCTTGCTTGGACCATCACTATGTGGCATTCCTCTGTGCCTTGGACTCTCTATTACATTTTGGAGGCCCCAACGAGGTTGCAACTCAAACGGCTCAGCTTCATTCTAGATCTCCTGATTGTGTGCATGTAAGTGCATGAGTGCCACTGGGCATGTGTGGTGGTCAGAGGACAATTTGAGGGAGTCAATTATCTCTTCCCACTACATGGATTACTGGGACTGAACTCAGGTCCTCAGATGTGTCAACAAGTGCTTTAACCACTGAGCCTCACCTTTTTTTTTTTTTTTTGATAAATAGTATCTCTATGTAGCCCAGGCTGGCCTTGAACAGTGGTCCTCTTGCCTCTGCCTCTAGTACTGGGATTACAGGTGTACACCACTAAGTCCAACTTGCTTTTTGTTTTTTAAAGATAAGTTCTCATGAGCAGGGAGTGGTGGCACATTAATTCCAGAGGCTGAGAGGCAGAGGCAGGCAGAACTCTGTAAGTGGAGGTTGGGTGGTCTACATAAGGAGTCCAGGCTGTCATGGCTATATAATGAAACCCTACCTCAAATAACTAAAAAGATAAGATCTCCTGTAGCCCAGGATGGCCTCAAACTTGCTTTCCATCTCCCAAGTACTGAGATTATAGGCTTGGCTCTTTCTGAAAAAATTACTTCTTAAAAAAAAAAAATCCCAAATCCATTTCATGTTGGTTAAACTTATTTCAAAAGTACTATGACTATTATATCATAAAAATATAAATGCAAATATAGCCCCTTTATAATAGGGGCAAAATGAAAATATAAGGTTTGCACTGAATGAATTAAAGATAAAGATAGTAAGATAAACAATACATGGCTAACATAAGTCAGTTTATTCTGTGACAGAATCTCATATGTACCAAGCATCAGCCTTGAACTTATGATACTTTTGCCTTAGCCTACCAAAGGCTGAGACTGTATAAGTGCCTCCATACTTGGAAAGCTAGTGGTTTTTGTGTGTTTTTTTAAATAAAAAATACTTTATTCTTTTCATTTTGTGCGCATAAGTGTATTGTCCTCATGTATGTAAGTGCACCCATGTCGTGCAATCTCTGGGGAGACCAGATAATGTTGGGAACTGGAGTTAGTTTGTTAGCCACCATGTAGGTGCTAGGAACCAAACTCAGGTCCTCTGCAAGAGCAGCAAGCGCTCTTAACCAACAAGTCATCCGTCTCTCTATCCCCAAAGCTAGTGCTTTTTTCTGACCAATTTTGTACATAAGGAGATACCTGGCAATGTTAGAATTTTTTGGTTGTCACAACTGGGGATCAAAGGGTGCTACTGCCAAATCAATGAGAAGAGGCCAAGGATATTGTCAAAACTTTCTGCCCTGCACCAGGCAGCTATCTACAATGGAGGCTTATCTGGTCCTAAATAGCAACAGTGCTTAGGTTGGTAATGTGGCATGGGGGGGGGGGGTAACAAGCTCTCCTTTTAGTGAGGGGCTGGCAAATCAGGGTACAGAGTCAATTCCCCTAAATGGGTTTTACTGGACCACCATATGCCCCTTCCTGTATTATCCACGGCTGGCTCTGCTCTTCTCTAGCAGAGTCTAGAACTGACAGGCCATGTGGCACAAAGTCGAATCTGCCTGGTGTTTTAGGGGAGAAGTTTGCGAGCCCGTGTTCTAGATAAATGATTTACAAGTGAATTCTAATGCTTTGACATCATCAAATTTACTTTAAGGTCACCATCTTTTAAAGCACAGTCAGGTACAGTTTTATATTTTTTGAAAGAACAAACTTTGTACCTCCTCCTACAATGGCCTTCCCTTATATTTTCTAAAATTTTATGAAATACAAAGAGAAAAATCTTTCAGTTTCTTTACATGTGTACTGCCTGCATGTATGTAATTGCACCCATGTCATGCAATGTCTGTGGAGGAGAGAAGAAGGCATCAGATCTCCTGGAACTTGAGTTATGGACAGTTGTTAGCTACCATGTGGGTGCTGGGATATGAATCCAGTGTTCTTAAATTCTGAGCCATCTCTTCAGCCCCATCTTTCAATTTTTTAAGAAGGTAATTGCTAATGACACAAAAATCCAAGTAAAATATACCACACTTGGTAAAAAAACTTTTAAAAGTCCTAACCAATAATCTATTTATAATATATATCATAAGCTATTATTTAAAGAAGAAAGCCATTACTCAAATACTTGTGCTTAAGAATCTAGTCAAATGGAGGAATAGCTTTCACAGTTATGTGTCCTTTTATTATTTTAAAATTTTTATTTTTGATGTGTATGTCTGTACATGTATGTTTGAGTACATGTGTGTCACAGCATATGTGTGAAGGTCAGAGAACAACTACTGGGAGTCAGTTCTTTCTACAGTGGTTTCCTGGAATGGAACTCAGGTTGTGGGCTATCATGGCTGAGTCATGGGGCTGTTGTGTGTCTTTATCCGCTGAGCCATCTTGCCAGCTCCCAGTCATGTGCTGTTAATCATATGTAAACTTGCCTTGATTACACTCATTTTACATGAATCTTATTTAAGGATAAAGACTATTCAAACACAGAATTCAAGCACTTAGCTAAGGGGCTGGCCATCATTTTTTCAATGTCTTAATGAGTTACTTTTTTGTTGTTTTCATGTTTGGTTCTTTGCTGTGCCTTCCTATGGTCACACTCCTCTAAACATCAGTTCCTTGGCAGCACTATCTCTGACTTCTCTAACAAACTGCCTGGTTTCCTTCTTACTCCTCAAACTAGAGTCTCAAGATTAGGTAATATATTTCACCCATAGTAGGTTCCCAATAATGCTCACTGCATTCAGTACAAATACTCAAAATTAAATAAGTTCATAATCCAATGGTTGTAACTAGCTTTATCTGTTGCACAGGGAAAACTAAAGAAAATCTACCTTAACTTCTTCCACTAAATGGACAAAATATAATGAAATAATGCTAGAGACATTCATGACAGCCTGTTTTCTTTTTTTTTTATGTTTTATTATTATTTTTTTAATCATTTTTTTTCACATAAATTTATTTATTTTTAACAAATCTAGAACCATGTTCCCGCTCATTCCCCCACCCCACCAGAGCTCGTGCATTCTGCCAAACATGCTTTCCATCTCTTAGTCTTTCTCAATATTTTCCATGGGGAAGTTGACTGTTTTGAGCAGAAGTTCACTGTTTCAGTCAGTTCTTTGATGCAGTATTTTCTGTTGTTGTTGTTGTTTCCAAAATGCATTATGCCCAACTGCTTTGTACAAAAGCTCAGGGGGCC